>CAJVQJ010000087.1:0-60997 GCA_911387685.1 Dolichovespula media
TTATCGTCGTTATTATCGTCGTTATTATCGTCATTGTCATCGTTATTATCGTCGTCATTATCGTCGTTAATATCGTCGTTTTATCGTCGTAATATTCGTCGTTAATACCGTCGTTATTATCGTCATTATCATCGATATTATCGTCGTTATTATCGTCGTTATTATCGTCGTTATTATCGTCATTATCATCGATATTATCGTCGTTATTATCGTCGCTTTGTCGTCGTTAATATCGTCGTTAATATCGTCGTTTTATCGTCGTTAATATCGTCGTTATTATCGTCATTATCATAGATATTATCGCCGTTATTATCGTCGTTATTATCGTCCTTATTATCGTCCTTATTATCTTCGATAATATCGTCGTTTTATCGTCGTTATTATCGTAGTTATTATCGTCGTTATTATCCTTATTATCATCATTATTATCGTCGTTATTATCGTCGTTAATATCGTCGTTATTATCGTCATTATCATCGATATTATCGTCGTTATTATCGTCCTTATTATCGTCCTTATTATCGTCGTTGTTATCGTCATTATCATCATTATTATCGTCGTTATTATCGTCGTTATTATCGTCATTAACATCGATATTATCGTCGTTATTATCGTCCTTATTATCGTCCTTATTATCGTCGTTAATATGGTCGTTTTATCGTCGTTATTATCGTCGTTAATATTGTCGTTATTATCGTCATTAACATCGATATTATCGTCGTTATTATCGTCATTGTCATCGATAATATCGTCGTCTTTATCGTCCTTGTTATCGTCGTTAATATCGTCGTTATTATCGTCGTTAATATCGTCGTTATTATCGTCATTAACATCGATATTATCGTCGTTATTATCGTCATTGTCATCGAAATATCGTCGTCATTATCGTCCTTGTTATCGTCGTTAATATCGTCGTTATTATCGTCGTCATTATCGTCGTTAATATCGTCGTTTTATCGTCCTAATATTCGTCGTTAATACCGTCGTTATTATCGTCATTATCATCGATATTATCGTCGTTATTATCGTCGTTAATATCGTCGTTATTATCGTCATTATCATCAATATTATCGTCGTTATTATCGTCATTGTCATCGATAATATCGTCGTCATTATCGTCCTTGTTATCGTCGTTAATATCGTCGTTATTATCGTCGTTAATATCGTCGTTATTATCGTCATTAACATCGATATTATCGTCGTTATTATCGTCATTGTCATCGAAATATCGTCGTCATTATCGTCCTTGTTATCGTCGTTAATATCGTCGTTATTATCGTCGTTATTATCGTCATTGTCATCGTTATTATCGTCGTTAATATCGTCGTTTTATCGTCGTAATATTCGTCGTTAATACCGTCGTTATTATCGTCATTATCATCGATATTATCGTCGTTATTATCGTCGTTAATATCGTCGTTAATATCGTCGTTTTATCGTCCTAATATTCGTCGTTAATACCGTCGTTATTATCGTCATTATCATCGATATTATCGTCGTTATTATCGTCGTTAATATCGTCGTTTTTATCGTCATTATCATCAATATTATCGTCGTTATTATCGTCATTGTCATCGATAATATCGTCGTCATTATCGTCCTTGTTATCGTCGTTAATATCGTCGTTATTATCGTCGTTAATATCGTTGTTATTATCGTCATTAACATCGATATTATCGTCGTTATTATCGTCATTGTCATCGAAATATCGTCGTCATTATCGTCCTTGTTATCGTCGTTATTATCGTCGTTATTATCGTCGTTATTATCGTCATTGTCATCGTTATTATCGTCGTTAATATCGTCGTTTTATCGTCGTAATATTCGTCGTTAATACCGTCGTTATTATCGTCATTATCATCGATATTATCGTCGTTATTATCGTAGCTTTATCGTCGTTAATATCGTCGTTTTATCGTCGTTAATATCGTCGTTATTATCGTCATTAACATCGATATTATCGTCGTTATTATCGTCCTTATTATCGTCCTTATTATCGTCGTTAATATGGTCGTTTTATCGTCGTTATTATCGTCGTTAATATCGTCGTTATTATCGTCATTAACATCGATATTATCGTCGTTATTATCGTCATTGTCATCGATAATATCGTCGTCATTATCGTCCTTGTTATCGTCGTTAATATCGTCGATATTATCGTCGTTATTATCGTCGTTAATATCGTCGTTATTATCGTCGTTAATATCGTCGTTATTATCGTCATTAACATCGATATTATCGTCGTTATTATCGTCATTGTCATCGAAATATCGTCGTCATTATCGTCCTTGTTATCGTCGTTATTATCGTCGTTATTATCGTCATTGTCATCGTTATTATCGTCGTCATTATCGTCGTTAATATAGTCGTTTTATCGTCGTAATATTGGTCGTTAATACCGTCGATATTATCGTCATTATCATCGATATTATCGTCGTTATTATTGTCGCTTTATCGTCGTTAATATCGTCGTTTAATCGTCGTTAATATCGTCGTTAATATCGTCGTTATTATCGTCATTAACATCGATATTATCGTCGTTATTATCGTCCTTATTATCGTCCTTATTATCGTCGTTAATATGGTCGTTTTATTGTCGTTATTATCGACGTTAATATCGTCGTTATTATCGTCGTTAATATCGTCGTTATTATCGTCATTAACATCGATATTATCGTCGTTATTATCGTCATTGTCATCGATAATATCGTCGTCATTATCGTCCTTGTTATCGTCGTTAATATCGTCGTTATTATCGTCGTTAATACCGTCGTTATTATCGTCATTATCATTGATATTATCGTCGTTATTATCGTCGTTAATATCGTTGTTATTATCGTCATTATCATCGATATTATCGTCGTTATTATCGTCGCTTTATCGTCGTTAATATCGTCGTTTTATCGTCGTTAATATCGTCGTTATTATCGTCATTAACATCGATAATATCGTCGTTATTATCGTCCTTATTATCGTCCTTATTATCGTCGTTAATATGGTCGTTTTATCGTCGTTATTATCGTCGTTAATATCGTCGTTATTATCGTCTTTAACATCGATATTATCGTCGTTATTATCGTCATTGTCATCGATAATATCGTCGTCATTATCGTCCTCTTTATCGTCGTTAATATCGTCGATATTATCGTCGTTATTATCGTCGTTAATATCGTCGTTATTATCGTCGTTAATATCGTCGTTATTATCGTCATTAACATCGATATTATCGTCATTGTCATCGAAATATCGTCGTCATTATCGTCCTTGTTATCGTCGTTATTATCGTCGTTATTATCGTCATTGTCATCGTTATTATCGTCGTCATTATCGTCGTTAATATCGTCGTTTTATCGTCGTAATATTCGTCGTTAATACCGTCGTTATTATCGTCATTATCATCGATATTATCGTCGTTATTATCGGCGCTTTATCGTCGTTAATATCGTCGTTAATATCGTCGTTTAATCGTCGTTAATATCGTCGTTAATATCGTCGTTATTATCGTCATTAACATCGATATTATCGTCGTTATTATCGTCCTTATTATCGTCCTTATTATCGTCGTTAATATGGTCGTTTTATTGTCGTTATTATCGTCGTTAATATCGTCGTTATTATCGTCATTAACATCGATATTATCGTCGTTATTATCGTCATTGTCATCGAAATATCGTCGTCATTATCGTCCTTGTTATCGTCGTTATTATCGTCGTTATTATCGTCATTGTCATCGTTATTATCGTCGTCATTATCGTCGTTAATATCGTCGTTTTATCGTCGTAATATTCGTCGTTAATACCGTCGTTATTATCGTCATTATCATCGATATTATCGTCGTTATTATCGTCGTTATTATCGTCGTTATTATCGTCATTATCATCGATATTATCGTCGTTATTATCGTCGCTTTATCGTCGTTAATATCGTCGTTATTATCGTCATTAACATCGATATTATCGTCGTTATTATCGTCATTGTCATCGATAATATCGTCGTCATTATCGTCCTTGTTATCGTCGTTAATATCGTCGTTATTATCGTCGTTATTATCGTCATTGTCATCGTTATTATCGTCGTCATTATCGTCGTTAATATCGTCGTTTTATCGTCGTAATATTCGTCGTTAATACCGTCGTTATTATCGTCATTATCATCGATATTATCGTCGTTATTATCGTCGTTATTATCGTCGTTATTATCGTCATTATCATCGATATTATCGTCGTTATTATCGTCGCTTTATCGTCGTTAATATCGTCGTTAATATCGTCGTTTTATCGTCGTTAATATCGTCGTTATTATCGTCATTATCATAGATATTATCGCCGTTATTATCGTCGTTATTATCGCCCTTATTATCGTCCTTATTATCGTCGATAATATCGTCGTTTTATCGTCGTTATTATCGTAGTTATTATCGTCGTTATTATCCTTATTATCATCATGATTATCGTCGTTATTATCGTCGTTAATATCGTCGTTATTATCGTCATTATCATCGATATTATCGTCGTTATTATCGTCCTTATTATCGTCCTTATTATCGTCGTTGTTATCGTCATTATCATCATTATTATCGTCGTTATTATCGTCGTTATTATCGTCATTAACATCGATATTATCGTCGTTATTATCGTCCTTATTATCGTCCTTATTATCGTCGTTAATATGGTCGTTTAAACGTCGTTATTATCGTCGTTAATATTGTCGTTATTATCGTCATTAACATCGATATTATCGTCGTTATTATCGTCATTGTCATCGATAATATCGTCGTCTTTATCGTCCTTGTTATCGTCGTTAATATCGTCGTTATTATCGTCGTTAATATCGTCGTTATTATCGTCATTAACATCGATATTATCGTCGTTATTATCGTCATTGTCATCGAAATATCGTCGTCATTATCGTCCTTGTTATCGTCGTTAATATCGTCGTTATTATCGTCGTTATTATCGTCATTGTCATCGTTATTATCGTCGTTATTATCGTCGTTTTATCGTCGTAATATTCGTCGTCAATACCGTCGTTATTATCGTCATTATCATCGATATTATCGTCGTTATTATCGTCGTAAATATCGTCGTTATTATCGTTATTATCATCGATATTATCGTCGTTATTATCGTCGCTTTATCGTCGTTAATATCGTCGTTTTATCGTCGTTAATATCGTCGTTATTATCGTCATTAACATCGATATTATCGTCGTTATTATCGTCCTTATTATCGTCCTTATTATCGTCGTTAATATGGTCGTTTTATCGTCGTTATTATCGTCGTTAATATCGTCGTTATTATCGTCATTAACATCGATATTATCGTCGTTATTATCGTCATTGTCATCGATAATATCGTCGTCATTATCGTCCTTGTTATCGTCGTTAATATCGTCGATATTATCGTAGTTATTATCGTCGTTAATATCGTCGTTATTATCGTCGTTAATATCGTCGTTATTATCGTCATTAACATCGATATTATCGTCGTTATTATCGTCATTGTCATCGAAATATCGTCGTCATTATCGTCCTTGTTATCGTCGTTATTATCGTCGTTATTATCGTCATTGTCATCGTTATTATCGTCGTCATTATCGTCGTTAATATCGTCGTTTTATCGTCGTAATATTCGTCGTTAATACCGTCGTTATTATCGTCATTAACATCGATATTATCGTCGTTATTATTGTCCTTATTATCGTCCTTATTATCGTCGTTAATATGGTCGTTTTATTGTCGTTATTATCGTCGTTAATATCGTCGTTATTATCGTCGTTAATATCGTCGTTATTATCGTCATTAACATCGATATTATCGTCGTTATTATCGTCGTCATTATTGTCGTTAATATCGTCGTTTTATCGTCCTAATATTCGTCGTTAATACCGTCGTTATTATCGTCATTATCATCGATATTATCGTCGTTATTATCGTCGTTAATATCGTAGTTATTATCGTCATTATCATCAATATTATCGTCGTTATTATCGTCATTGTCATCGATAATATCGTCGTCATTATCGTCCTTGTTATCGTCGTTAATATCGTCGTTATTATCGTCGTTAATATCTTCGTTATTATCGTCATTAACATCGATATTATCGTCGTTATTATCGTCATTGTCATCGAAATATCGTCGTCATTATCGTCCTTGTTATCGTCGTTAATATCGTCGTTATTATCGTCGTTATTATCGTCATTGTCATCGTTATTATCGTCGTTAATATCGTCGTTTTATCGTCGTAATATTCGTCGTTAATACCGTCGTTATTATCGTCATTATCATCGATATTATCGTCGTTATTATCGTCGTTAATATCGTCGTTATTATCGTCATTATCATCGATATTATCGTCGTTATTATCGTCGCTTTATCGTCGTTAATATCGTCGTTTTATCGTCGTTAATATCGTCGTTATTATCGTCATTAACATCGATATTATCGTCGTTATTATCGTCCTTATTATCGTCCTTATTATCGTCGTTAATATGGTCGTTTTATCGTCGTTATTATCGTCGTTAATATCGTCGTTATTATCGTCATTAACATCGATATTATCGTCGTTATTATCGTCATTGTCATCGATAATATCGTCGTCATTATCGTCCTTGTTATCGTCGTTAATATCGTCGATATTATCGTCGTTATTATCGTCGTTAATATCGTCGTTATTATCGTCGTTAATATCGTCGTTATTATCGTCATTAACATCGATATTATCGTCGTTATTATCGTCATTGTCATCGAAATATCGTCGTCATTATCGTCCTTGTTATCGTCGTTATTATCGTCGTTATTATCGTCATTGTCATCGTTATTATCGTCGTCATTATCGTCGTTAATATCGTCGTTTTATCGTCGTAATATTGGTCGTTAATACCGTCGATATTATCGTCATTATCACCGATATTATCGTCGTTATTATCGTCGCTTTATCGTCGTTAATATCGTCGTTTAATCGTCGTTAATATCGTCGTTAATATCGTCGTTATTATCGTCATTAACATAGATATTATCGTCGTTATTATCGTCCTTATTATCGTCCTTATTATCGTCGTTAATATGGTCGTTTTATTGTCGTTATTATCGTCGTTAATATCGTCGTTATTATCGTCGTTAATATCGTCGTTATTATCGTCATTAACATCGATATTATCGTCGTTATTATCGTCGTCATTATCGTCCTTGTTATCGTCGTTAATATCGTCGTTATTATCGTCGTTATTATCGTCATTGTCATCGTTATTATCGTCGTCATTATCGTCGTTAATATCGTCGTTTTATCGTCCTAATATTCGTCGTTAATACCGTCGTTATTATCGTCATTATCATCGATATTATCGTCGTTATTATCGTCATTATCATCGATATTATCGTCGTTATTATCGTCATTATCATCGATATTATCGTCGTTATTATCGTCGCTTTATCGTCGTTAATATCGTCGTTAATATCGTCGTTTTATCGTCGTTAATATCGTCGTTATTATCGTCATTATCATAGATATTATCGCCGTTATTATCGTCGTTATTATCGTCCTTATTATCGTCCTTATTATCGTCGATAATATCGTCGTTTTATCGTCGTTATTATCGTAGTTATTATTGTCGTTATTATCCTTATTATCATCATTATTATCGTCGTTATTATCGTCGTTATTATCGTCATTGTCATCGATAATATCGTCGTCATTATCGTCCTTGTTATCGTCGTTAATATCGTCGTTATTATCGTCGTTAATATCGTCGTTATTATCGTCATTAACATCGATATTATCGTCGTTATTATCGTCATTGTCATCGATAATATCGTCGTCATTATCGTCCTTGGTATCGTCGTTAATATCGTCGATATTATCGTCGTTATTATCGTCGTAAATATCGTCGTTATTATCGTCGTTAATATCGTCGTTATTATCGTCATTAACATCGATATTATCGTCGTTATTATCGTCATTGTCATCGAAATATCGTCGTCATTATCGTCCTTGTTATCGTCGTTATTATCGTCGTTATTATCGTCATTGTCATCGTTATTATCGTCGTCATTATCGTCGTTAATATCGTCGTTTTATCGTCGTAATATTCGTCGTTAATACCGTCGTTATTATCGTCATTATCATCGATATTATCGTCGTTATTATCGTCGCTTTATCGTCGTTAATATCGTCGTTTAATCGTCGTTAATATCGTCGTTAATATCGTCGTTATTATCGTCATTAACATCGATATTATCGTCGTTATTATCGTCCTTATTATCGTCCTTATTATCGTCGTTAATATGGTCGTTTTATTGTCGTTATTATCGTCGTTAATATCGTCGTTATTATCGTCGTTAATATCGTCGTTATTATCGTCATTAACATCGATATTATCGTCGTTATTATCGTCGTCATTATCGTCGTTAATATCGTCGTTTTATCGTCCTAATATTCGTCGTTAATACCGTCGTTATTATCGTCATTATCATCGATATTATCGTCGTTATTATCGTCGTTAATATCGTCGTTATTATCGTCATTATCATCAATATTATCGTCGTTATTATCGTCATTGTCATCGATAATATCGTCGTCATTATCGTCCTTGTTATCGTCGTTAATATCGTCGTTATTATCGTCGTTAATATCGTCGTTATTATCGTCATTAACATCGATATTATCGTCGTTATTATCGTCATTGTCATCGAAATATCGTCGTCATTATCGTCCTTGTTATCGTCGTTAATATCGTCGTTATTATCGTCGTTATTATCGTCATTGTCATCGTTATTATCGTCGTTAATATCGTCGTTTTATCGTCGTAATATTCGTCGTTAATACCGTCGTTATTATCGTCATTATCATCGATATTATCGTCGTTATTATCGTCGTTAATATCGTCGTTATTATCGTCATTATCATCGATATTATCGTCGTTATTATCGTCGCTTTATCGTCGTTAATATCGTCGTTTTATCGTCGTTAATATCGTCGTTATTATCGTCATTAACATCGATATTATCGTCGTTATTATCGTCCTTATTATCGTCCTTATTATCGTCGTTAATATGGTCGTTTTATCGTCGTTATTATCGTCGTTAATATCGTCGTTATTATCGTCATTAACATCGATATTATCGTCGTTATTATCGTCATTGTCATCGATAATATCGTCGTCATTATCGTCCTTGTTATCGTCGATAATATCGTCGATATTATCGTCGTTATTATCGTCGTTAATATCGTCGTTATTATCGTCGTTAATATCGTCGTTATTATCGTCATTAACATCAATATTATCATCGTTATTATCGTCATTGCCATCGAAATATCGTCGTCATTATCGTCCTTGTTATCGTCGTTATTATCGTCGTTATTATCGTCATTGTCATCGTTATTATCGTCGTCATTATCGTCGTTAATATCGTCGTTTTATCGTCGTAATATTCGTCGTTAATACCGTCGATATTATCGTCATTATCATCGATATTATCGTCGTTATTATCGTCGCTTTATCGTCGTTAATATCGTCGTTTAATCGTCGTTAATATCGTCGTTAATATCGTCGTTATTATCGTCATTAACATCGATATTATCGTCGTTATTATCGTCCTTATTATCGTCCTTATTATCGTCGTTAATATGGTCGTTTTATTGTCGTTATTATCGTCGTTAATATCGTCGTTATTATCGTCGTTAATATCGTCGTTATTATCGTCATTAACATCGATATTATCGTCGTTATTATCGTCGTCATTATCGTCCTTGTTATCGTCGTTAATATCGTCGTTATTATCGTCGTTATTATCGTCATTGTCATCGTTATTATCGTCGTCATTATCGTCGTTAATATCGTCGTTTTATCGTCCTAATATTCGTCGTTAATACCGTCGTTATTATCGTCATTATCATCGATATTATCGTCGTTATTATCGTCATTATCATCGATATTATCGTCGTTATTATCGTCGCTTTATCGTCGTTAATATCGTCGTTAATATCGTCGTTTTATCGTCGTTAATATCGTCGTTATTATCGTCATTATCATCGATATTATCGTCGTTATTATCGTCGTTAATATCGTCGTTATTATCGTCATTATCATCGATATTATCGTCGTTATTATCGTCGCTTTATCGTCGTTAATATCGTCGTTAATATCGTCGTTTAATCGTCGTTAATATCGTCGTTAATATCGTCGTTATTATCGTCATTAACATCGTATTATCGTCGTTATTATCGTCCTTATTATCGTCCTTATTATCGTCGTTAATATGGTCGTTTTATTGTCGTTATTATCGTCGTTAATATCGTCGTTATTATCGTCATTAACATCGATATTATCGTCGTTATTATCGTCATTGTCATCGATAATATCGTCGTCATTATCGTCCTTGTTATCGTCGTTAATATCGTCGTTATTATCGTCGTTATTATCGTCATTGTCATCGTTATTATCGTTGTCATTATCGTCGTTAATATCGTCGTTTTATCGTCGTAATATTCGTCGTTAATACCGTCGTTATTATCGTCATTATCATCGATATTATCGTCGTTATTATCGTCATTATCATCGATATTATCGTCGTTATTATCGTCGCTTTATCGTCGTTAATATCGCAGTTAATATCGTCGTTTTATCGTCGTTAATATCGTCGTTATTATCGTCATTATCATCGATATTATCGCCGTTATTATCGTCGTTATTATCGTCCTTATTATCGTCCTTATTATCGTCGATAATATCGTCGTTTTATCGTCGTTATTATCGTAGTTATTATCGTCGTTATTATCCTTATTATCATCATTATTATCGTCATTAACATCGATATTATCGTCGTTATTATCGTCCTTATTATCGTCCTTATTATCGTCGTTAATATGGTCGTTTTATCGTCGTTATTATCGTCGTTAATATTGTCGTTATTATCGTCATTAACATCGATATTATCGTCGTTATTATCGTCATTGTCATCGATAATATCGTCGTCTTTATCGTCCTTGTTATCGTCGTTAATATCGTCGTTATTATCGTCGTTAATATCGTCGTTATTATCGTCATTAACATCGATATTATCGTCGTTATTATCGTCATTGTCATCGAAATATCGTCGTCATTATCGTCGCTTTATCGTCGTTAATATCGTAGTTAATATCGTCGTTTTATCGTCGTTAATATCGTCGATATTATCGTCATTATCATCGATATTATCGCCGTTATTATCGTCGTTATTATCGTCCTTATTATCGTCCTTATTATCGTCGATAATATCGTCGTTTTATCGTCGTTATTATCGTAGTTATTATCGTCGTTATTATCCTTATTATCATCATTATTATCGTCGTTATTATCGTCGTTATTATCGTCGTTAATATCGTCGTTATTATCGTCATTATCATCGATATTATCGTCGTTATTATCGTCCTTATTATCGTCCTTATTATCGTCGTTATTATCGTCATTATCATCATTATTATCGTCGTTATTATCGTCGTTATTATCGTCATTAACATCGATATTATCGTCGTTATTATCGTCCTTATTATCGTCCTTATTATCGTCGTTAATATGGTCGTTTTATTGTCGTTATTATCGTCGTTAATATCGTCGTTATTATCGTCATTAACATCGATATTATCGTCGTTATTATCGTCATTGTCATCGATAATATCGTCGTCATTATCGTCCTTGTTATCGTCGTTAATATCGTCGTTATTATCGTCGTTATTATCGTCATTGTCATCGTTATTATCGTCGTCATTATCGTCGTTAATATCGTCGTTTTATCGTCGTAATATTCGTCGTTAATACCGTCGTTATTATCGTCATTATCATCGATATTATCGTCGTTATTATCGTCATTAACATCGATATTATCGTCGTTATTATCGTCATTGTCATCGATAATATCGTCGTCATTATCGTCCTTGTTATCGTCGTTAATATCGTCGTTATGTCGTCGTTATTATCGTCATTGTCATCGTTATTATCGTTGTCATTATCGTCGTTAATATCGTCGTTTTATCGTCGTAATATTCGTCGTTAATACCGTCGTTTTATCGTCATAATATTCGTCGTTAATACCGTCGTTATTATCGTCATTATCATCGATATAATCGTCGTTATTATCGTCGCTTTATCGTCGTTAATATCGCAGTTAATATCGTCGTTTTATCGTCGTTAATATCGTCGTTATTATCGTCATTATCATCGATATTATCGCCGTTATTATCGTCGATATTATCGTCCTTATTATCGTCCTTATTATCGTCGATAATATCGTCGTTTTATCGTCGTTATTATCGTAGTTATTATCGTCGTTATTATCCTTATTATCATCATTATTATCGTCATTAACATCGATATTATCGTCGTTATTATCGTCCTTATTATCGTCCTTATTATCGTCGTTAATATGGTCGTTTTATCGTCGTTATTATCGTCGTTAATATTGTCGTTATTATCGTCATTAACATCGATATTATCGTCGTTATTATCGTCATTGTCATCGATAATATCGTCGTCTTTATCGTCCTTGTTAACGTCGTTAATATCGTCGTTATTATCGTCGTTAATATCGTCGTTATTATCGTCATTAACATCGATATTATCGTCGTTATTATCGTCATTGTCATCGAAATATCGTCGTCATTATCGTCGCTTTATCGTCGTTAATATCGTAGTTAATATCGTCGTTTTATCGTCGTTAATATCGTCGATATTATCGTCATTATCATCGATATTATCGCCGTTATTATCGTCGTTATTATCGTCCTTATTATCGTCCTTATTATCGTCGATAATATCGTCGTTTTATCGTCGTTATTATCGTAGTTATTATCGTCGTTATTATCCTTATTATCATCATTATTATCGTCGTTATTATCGTCGTTATTATCGTCGTTAATATCGTCGTTATTATCGTCATTATCATCGATATTATCGTCGTTATTATCGTCCTTATTATCGTCCTTATTATCGTCGTTATTATCGTCATTATCATCATTATTATCGTCGTTATTATCGTCGTTATTATCGTCATTAACATCGATATTATCGTCGTTATTATCGTCCTTATTATCGTCCTTATTATCGTCCTTATTATCGTCGTTAATATGGTCGTTTTATTGTCGTTATTATCGTCGTTAATATCGTCGTTATTATCGTCATTAACATCGATATTATCGTCGTTATTATCGTCATTGTCATCGATAATATCGTCGTCATTATCGTCCTTGTTATCGTCGTTAATATCGTCGTTATTATCGTCGTTATTATCGTCATTGTCATTGTTATTATCGTCGTCATTATCGTCGTTAATATCGTCGTTTTATCGTCCTAATATTCGTCGTTAATACCGTCGTTATTATCGTCATTATCATCGATATTATCGTCGTTATTATCGTCATTAACATCGATATTATCGTCGTTATTATCGTCATTGTCATCGATAATATCGTCGTCATTATCGTCCTTGTTATCGTCGTTAATATCGTCGTTATTGTCGTCGTTATTATCGTCATTGTCATCGTTATTATCGTTGTCATTATCGTCGTTAATATCGTCGTTTTATCGTCGTAATATTCGTCGTTAATACCGTCGTTATTATCGTCATTATCATCGATATTATCGTCGTTATTTTCGTCATTATCATCGATATTATCTTCGTTATTATCGTCGCTTTATCGTCGTTAATATCGTCGATATTATCGTCGTTATTATCGTCGTTAATATCGTCGTTATTATCGTCGTTAATATCGTCGTTATTATCGTCATTAACATCGATATTATCGTCGTTATTATCGTCATTGTCATCGAAATATCGTCGTCATTATCGTCCTTGTTATCGTCGTTATTATCGTCGTTATTATCGTCATTGTCATCGTTATTATCGTCGTCATTATCGTCGTTAATATCGTCGTTTTATCGTCGTAATATTCGTCGTTAATACCGTCGTTATTATCGTCGTTATCATCGATATTATCGTCGTTATTATCGTCGCTTTATCGTCGTTAATATCGTCGTTTAATCGTCCTTAATATCGTCGTTAATATCGTCGTTATTATCGTCATTAACATCGATATTATCGTCGTTATTATCGTCCTTATTATCGTCCTTATTATCGTCGTTAATATGGTCGTTTTATCGCCCTTATTATCGTCGTTAATATGGTCGTTTTATTGTCGTTATTATCGTCGTTAATATCGTCGTTATTATCGTCATTGTCATCGATAATATCGTCGTCATTATCGTCCTTGTTATCGTCGTTAATATCGTCGTTATTATCGTCGTTATTATCGTCATTGTCATCGTTATTATCGTCGTCATTATCGTCGTTAATATCATCGTTTTATCGTCCTAATATTCGTCGTTAATACCGTCGTTATTATCGGCATTATCATCGATATTATCGTCGTTATTATCGTCATTATCATCGATATTATCGTCGTTATTATCGTCGCTTTATCGTCGTTAATATCGTCGTTAATATCGTCGTTTTATCGTCGTTAATATCGTCGTTATTATCGTCATTATCATCGATATTATCGCCGTTATTATCGTCGTTATTATCGTCCTTATTATCGTCCTTATTATCGTCGATAATATCGTCGTTTTATCGTCGTTATTATCGTAGTTATTATCGTCGTTATTATCCTTATTATCATCATTATTATCGTCGTTATTATCGTCGTTATTACCGTCGTTAATATCGTCGTTATTATCGTCATTATCATCGATATTATCGTCGTTATTATCGTCATTGTCATCGATAATATCGTCGTCATTATCGTCCTTGTTATCGTCGTTAATATCGTCGTTATTATCGTCGTTAATATCGTTGTTATTATCGTCATTAACATCGATATTATCGTCGTTATTATCGTCATTGTCATCGAAATATCGTCGTCATTATCGTCCTTGTTATCGTCGTTATTATCGTCGTTATTATCCTTATTATCATCATTATTATCGTCGTTATTATCGTCGTTATTATCTTCGTTAATATCGTCGTTATTATCGTCATTATCATCGATATTATCGTCGTTATTATCGTCCTTATTATCGTCCTTATTATCGTCGTTATTATCGTCATTATCATCATTATTATCGTCGTTATTATCGTCGTTATTATCGTCATTAACATCGATATTATCGTCGTTATTATCGTCCTTATTATCGTCCTTATTATCGTCGTTAATATGGTCGTTTTATTGTCGTTATTATCGTCGTTAATATCGTCGTTATTATCGTCATTAGCATCGATATTATCGTCGTTATTATCGTCATTGTCATCGATAATATCGTCGTCATTATCGTCCTTGTTATCGTCGTTAATATCGTCGTTATTATCGTCGTTATTATCGTCATTGTCATCGTTATTATCGTCGTTATTATCGCCGTTAATATCGTCGTTATTATCGTCATTATCATCGATATTATCGTCGTTATTATCGTCATTGTCATCGATAATATCGTCGTCATTATCGTCCTTGTTATCGTCGTTAATATCGTCGTTATTATCGTCGTTAATATCGTCGTTATTATCGTCATTAACATCGATATTATCGTCGTTATTATCGTCATTGTCATCGATAATATCGTCGTCATTATCGTCCTTGTTATCGTCGTTAATATCGTCGTTATTATCGTCGTTAATATCGTCGTTATTATCGTCATTAACATCGATATTATCGTCGTTATTATCGTCATTGTCATCGAAATATCGTCGTCATTATCGTCCTTGTTATCGTCGTTATTATCGTCGTTATTATCGTCATTGTCATCGTTATTATCGTCGTCATTATCGTCGTTAATATCGTCGTTTTATCGTCGTAATATTCGTCGTTAATACCGTCGTTATTATCGTCATTATCTTCGATATTATCGTCGTTATTATCGTCGCTTTATCGTCGTTAATATCGTCGTTTAATCGTCGTTAATATCGTCGTTAATATCGTCGTTATTATCGTCATTAACATCGATATTATCGTCGTTATTATCGTCTTATTATCGTCCTTATTATCGTCGTTAATATGGTCGTTTTATTGTCGTTATTATCGTCGTTAATATCGTCGTTATTATCGTCATTAACATCGATATTATCGTCGTTATTATCGTCATTGTCATCGATAATATCGTCGTCATTATCGTCCTTGTTATCGTCGTTAATATCGTCGTTATTATCGTCGTTATTATCGTCATTGTCATCGTTATTATCGTCGTCATTATCGTCGTTAATATCAACGTTTTATCGTCCTAATATTCGTCGTTAATACCGTCGTTATTATCGTCATTATCATCTATATTATCGTCGTTATTATCGTCATTATCATCGATATTATCGTCGTTATTATCGTCGCTTTATCGTCGTTAATATCGTCGTTAATATCGTCGTTTTATCGTCGTTAATATCGTCGTTATTATCGTCATTATCATCGATATTATCGCCGTTATTATCGTCGTTATTATCGTCCTTATTATCGTCCTTATTATCGTCGATAATATCGTCGTTTTATCGTCGTTATTATCGTAGTTATTATCGTCGTTATTATCCTTATTATCATCATTATTATTGTCGTTAATATCGTCGTTATTATCGTCATTAACATCGATATTATCGTCGTTATTATCGTCATTGTCATCGAAATATCGTCGTCATTATCGTCCTTGTTATCGTCGTTATTATCGTCGTTATTATCGTCATTGTCATCGTTATTATCGTCGTCATTATCGTCGTTAATATCGTCGTTTTATCGTCGTAATATTCGTCGATAATACCGTCGTTATTATCGTCATTATCATCGATATTATCGTCGTTATTATCGTCGCTTTATCGTCGTTAATATCGTCGTTTAATCGTCGTTAATATCGTCGTTAATATCGTCGTTATTATCGTCATTAACATCGATATTATCGTCGTTATTATCGTCCTTATTATCGTCCTTATTATCGTCGTTAATATGGTCGTTTTATTGTCGTTATTATCGTCGTTAATATCGTCGTTATTATCGTCATTAACATCGATATTATCGTCGTTATTATCGTCATTGTCATCGATAATATCGTCGTCATTATCGTCCTTGTTATCGTCGTTAATATCGTCGTTATTATCGTCGTTATTATCGTCATTGTCATCGTTATTATCGTCGTCATTATCGTCGTTAATATCGTCGTTTTATCGTCCTAATATTCGTCGTTAATACCGTCGTTATTATCGTCATTATCATCGATATTATCGTCATTATCATCGATATTATCGTCGTTATTATCGTCGTTATTATCGTCGCTTTATCGTCGTTAATATCGTCGTTATTATCGTCGTTAATATCGTCGTTATTATCGTCATTAACATCGATATTATTGTCGTTATTATCGTCATTGTCATCGATAATATCGTCGTCATTATCGTCCTTGTTATCGTCGTTAATATCGTCGTTATTATCGTCGTTAATATCGTCGTTATTATCGTCATTAACATCGATATTATCGTCGTTATTATCGTCATTGTCATCGAAATATCGTCGTCATTATCGTCCTTGTTATCGTCGTTATTATCGTCGTTATTATCGTCATTGTCATCGTTATTATCGTCGTCATTATCGTCGTTAATATCGTCGTTTTATCGTCGTAATATTCGTCGTTAATACCGTCGTTATTATCGTCATTATCATCGATATTATCGTCGTTATTATCGTCGCTTTATCGTCGTTAATATCGTCGTTAATCGTCGTTAATATCGTCGTTAATATCGTCGTTATTATCGTCATTAACATCGATATTATCGTCGTTATTATCGTCCTTATTATCGTCCTTATTATCGTCGTTAATATGGTCGTTTTATTGTCGTTATTATCGTCGTTAATATCGTCGTTATTATCGTCATTAACATCGATATTATCGTCGTTATTATCGTCATTGTCATCGATAATATCGTCGTCATTATCGTCCTTGTTATCGTCGTTAATATCGTCGTTATTATCGTCGTTATTATCGTCATTGTCATCGTTATTATCGTCGTCATTATCGTCGTTAATGTCGTCGTTTTATCGTCGTAATATTCGTCGTTAATACCGTCGTTATTATCGTCATTATCATCGATATAATCGTCGTTATTATCGTCGTTAATATCGTCGTTATTATCGTCATTATCATCGATATTATTGTCGTTATTATCGTCGTTAATATCGTCGTTATTATCGTCATTATCATCGATATTATCGTCGTTATTAACGTCGCTTTATCGTCGTTAATATCGTCGTTAATATCGTCGTTAATATCGTCGTTATTATCGTCATTAACATCGATATTATCGTCGTTATTATCGTCCTTATTATCGTCCTTATTATCGTCGTTAATATGGTCGTTTTATCGTCGTTATTATCGTCGTTAATATCGTCGTTATTATCGTCATTTACATCGATATTATCGTCGTTATTATCGTCATTGTCATCGATAATATCGTCGTCATTATCGTCCTTGTTATCGTCGTCATTATCGTCGTTAATATCGTCGTTATTATCGTCATTAACATCGATATTATCGTCGTTATTATCGTCATTGTCATCGAAATATCGTCTTCATTATCGTCCTTGTTATCGTCGTTAATATCGTCGTTATTATCGTCGTTATTATCGTCATTGTCATCGTTATTATCGTCGTCATTATCGTCGTTAATATCGTCGTTTTATCGTCGTAATATTCGTCTTTAATACCGTCGTTATTATCGTCATTATCATCGATATTATCGTCGTTATTATCGTCGTTAATATCGTCGTTATTATCGTCGTTAATATCGTCGTTATTATCGTCATTAACATCGATATTATCGTCGTTATTATCGTCATTGTCATCGAAATATCGTCGTCATTATCGTCCTTGTTATCGTCGTTATTATCGTCCTTATTATCGTCATTGTCATCGTTATTATCGTCGTCATTATCGTCTTTGTTATCGTCGTTAATATCGTCGTTATTATCGTCATTGTCATCGTTATTATCGTCGTCATTATCGTCGTTAATATCGTCGTTTTATCGTCGTAATATTCGTCGTTAATACCGTCGTTATTATCGTCATTATCATCGATATTATCGTCGTTATTATCGTCGTTAATATCGTCGTTATTATCGTCATTATCATCGATATTATCGTCGTTATTATCGTCGCTTTATCGTCGTTAATATCGTCGTTTTATCGTCGTTAATATCGTCGTTATTATCGTCATTAACATCGATATTATCGTCGTTATTATCGTCCTTATTATCGTCCTTATTATCGTCGTTAATATGGTCGTTTTATCGTCGTTATTATCGTCGTTAATATCGTCGTAATTATCGTCATTAACATCGATATTATCGTCGTTATTATCGTCATTGTCATCGAAAATATCGTCGTCATTATCGTCCTTGTTATCGTCGTTAATATCGTCGATATTATCGTCGTTATTATCGTCGTTAATATCGTCGTTATTATCGTCGTTAATATCGTCGTTATTATCGTCATTAACATCGATATTATCGTCGTTATTATCGTCATTGTCATCGAAATATCGTCGTCATTATCGTCCTTGTTATCGTCGTTATTATCGTCGTTATTATCGTCATTGTCATCGTTATTATCGTCGTCATTATCGTCGTTAATATCGTCGTTTTATCGTCGTAATATTCGTCGTTAATACCGTCGTTATTATCGACATTATCATCGATATTATCGTCGTTATTATCGTCGCTTTATCGTCGTTAATATCGTCGTTAATATCGTCGTTTAATCGTCGTTAATATCGTCGTTAATATCGTCGTTATTATCGTCATTAACATCGATATTATCGTCGTTATTATCGTCCTTATTATCGTCCTTATTATCGTCGTTAATATGGTCGTTTTATTGTCGTTATTATAGTCGTTAATATTGTCGTTATTATCGTCATTAACATCGATATTATCGTCGTTATTATCGTCCTTATTATCGTCCTTATTATCGTCGTTAATATGGTCGTTTTATTGTCGTTATTATCGTCGTTAATATCGTCGTTATTATCGTCATTAACATCGATATTATCGTCGTTATTATCGTCATTGTCATCGAAATATCGTCGTCATTATCGTCCTTGTTATCGTCGTTATTATCGTCGTTATTATCGTCATTGTCATCGTTATTATCGTCGTCATTATCGTCGTTAATATCGTCGTTTTATCGTCGTAATATTCGTCGTTAATACCGTCGTTATTATCGTCATTATCATCGATATTATCGTCGTTATTATCGTCGTTAATATCGTCGTTATTATCGTCATTATCATCGATATTATCGTCGTTAATATCGTCGTTATTATCGTCGTTAATATCGTCGTTATTATCGTCATTAACATCGATATTATCGTCGTTATTATCGTCATTGTCATCGAAATATCGTCGTCATTATCGTCCTTGTTATCGTCGTTATTATCGTCGTTATTATCGTCATTGTCATCGTTATTATCGTCGCCATTATCGTCTTTGTTATCGTCGTTAATATCGTCGTTATTATCGTCATTGTCATCGTTATTATCGTCGTCATTATCGTCGTTAATATCGTCGTTTTATCGTCGTAATATTCGTCGTTAATACCGTCGTTATTATCGTCATTATCATCGATATTATCGTCGTTATTATCGTCGTTAATATCGTCGTTATTATCGTCATTAACATCGATATTATCGTCGTTATTATCGTCCTTATTATCGTCCTTATTATCGTCGTTAATATGGTCGTTTTATCGTCGTTATTATCGTCGTTAATATCGTCGTAATTATCGTCATTAACATCGATATTATCGTCGTTATTATCGTCATTGTCATCGAAAATATCGTCGTCATTATCGTCCTTGTTATCGTCGTTAATATCGTCGATATTATCGTCGTTATTATCGTCGTTAATATCGTCGTTATTATCGTCGTTAATATCGTCGTTATTATCGTCATTAACATCGATATTATCGTCGTTATTATCGTCATTGTCATCGAAATATCGTCGTCATTATCGTCCTTGTTATCGTCGTTATTATCGTCGTTATTATCGTCATTGTCATCGTTATTATCGTCGTCATTATCGTCGTTAATATCATCGTTTTATCGTCGTAATATTCGTCGTTAATACCGTCGTTATTATCGACATTATCATCGATATTATCGTCGTTATTATCGTCGCTTTATCGTCGTTAATATCGTCGTTAATATCGTCGTTTAATCGTCGTTAATATCGTCGTTAATATCGTCGTTATTATCGTCATTAACATCGATATTATCGTCGTTATTATCGTCCTTATTATCGTCCTTATTATCGTCGTTAATATGGTCGTTTTATTGTCGTTATTATCGTCGTTAATATTGTCGTTATTATCGTCATTAACATCGATATTATCGTCGTTATTATCGTCCTTATTATCGTCCTTATTATCGTCGTTAATATGGTCGTTTTATTGTCGTTATTATCGTCGTTAATATCGTCGTTATTATCGTCATTAACATCGATATTATCGTCGTTATTATCGCCATTGTCATCGAAATATCGTCGTCATTATCGTCCTTGTTATCGTTGTTATTATCGTCGTTATTATCGTCATTGTCATCGTTATTATCGTCGTCATTATCGTCGTTAATATCGTCGTTTTATCGTCGTAATATTCGTCGTTAATACCGTCGTTATTATCGTCATTATCATCGATATTATCGTCGTTATTATCGTCATTATCATCGATATTATCGTCGTTATTATCGTCGCTTTATCGTCGTTAATATCGTAGTTAATATCGTCGTTTTATCGTCGTTAATATCGTCGTTATTATCGTCATTATCATCGATATTATCGCCGTTATTATCGTCATTGTCATCGATAATATCGTCGTCTTTATTGTCCTTGTTATCGTCGTTAATATCGACGTTATTATCGTCGTTAATATCGTCGTTATTATCGTCATTAACATCGATATTATCGTCGTTATTATCGTGATTGTCATCGAAATATCGTCGTCATTATCGTCCTTGTTATCGTCGTTAATATCGTCGTTATTATCGTCGTCATTATCGTCGTTAATATCCTCGTTTTATCGTCGTAATATTCGTCGTTAATACCGTCGTTATTATCGTCATTATCATCGATATTATCGTCGTTATTATCGTCGTTAATATCGTCGTTATTATCGTCATTATCATCGATATTATCGTCGTTATTATCGTCATTATCATCGATATTATCGCCGTTATTATCTTCGTTATTATCGTCCTTATTATCGTCCATATTATCGTCGATAATATCGTCGTTTTATCGTCGTTATTATCGTAGTTATTATCTTCGTTATTATCCTTATTATCATCATTATTATCGTCGTTATTATCGTCGTTATTATCGTCGTTAATATCGTCGTTATTATCGTCATTATCATCGATATTATCGTCGTTATTATCGTCCTTATTATCGTCCTTATTATCGTCGTTATTATCGTCATTATCATCATTATTATCGTCGTTAATATCGTCGTTATTATCGTCATTAACATCGATATTATCGTCGTTATTATTGACATTGTCATCGATAATATCGTCGTCATTATCGTCCTTGTTATCGTCGTTATTATCGTCGTTAATATCGTCGTTATTATCGTCATTAACATCGATATTATCGTCGTTAATATCGTCGTTATTATCGTCATTAACATCGATATTATCGTCGTTATTATCGTCATTTTCATCGAAATATCGTCGTCATTATCGTCCTTGTTATCGTCGTTATTATCGTCGTTATTATCGTCATTGTCATCGTTATTATCGTCGTCATTATCGTCGTTAATATCGTCGTTTTATCGTCGTAATATTCGTCGTTAATACCGTCGTTATTATCGACATTATCATCGATATTATCGTCGTTATTATCGTCGCTTTATCGTCGTTAATATCGTCGTTAATATCGTCGTTTAATCGTCGTTAATATCGTCGTTAATATCGTCGTTATTATCGTCATTAACATCGATATTATCGTCGTTATTATCGTCCTTATTATCGTCCTTATTATCGTCGTTAATATGGTCGTTTTATTGTCGTTATTATCGTCGTTAATATCGTCGTTATTATCGTCATTAACATCGATATTATCGTCGTTATTATCGTCATTGTCATCGAAATATCGTCGTCATTATCGTCCTTGTTATCGTCGTTATTATCGTCGTTATTATCGTCATTGTCATCGTTATTATCGTCGTCATTATCGTCGTTAATATCGTCGTTTTGTCGTCGTAAAATTCGTCGTTAATACCGTCGTTATTATCGTCATTATCATCGATATTATCGTCGTTATTATCGTCGTTAATATCGTCGTTATTATCGTCATTATCATCGATATTATCGTCGTTATTATCGTCGCTTTATCGTCGTTAATATCGTCGTTATTATCGTCATTATCATCGATATTATCGTCGTTATTATCGTCGCATTATCGTCGTTAATATCGTCGTTTAATCGTCGTTAATATCGTCGTTAATATCGTCGTTATTATCGTCATTAACATCAATATTATCGTCGTTATTATCGTCCTTATTATCGTCCTTATTATCGTCGTTAATATGGTCGTTTTATTGTCGTTATTATCGTCGTTAATATCGTCGTTATTATCGTCATTAACATCGATATTATCGTCGTTATTATCGTCATTGTCATCGATAATATCGTCGTCATTATCGTCCTTGTTATCGTCGTTAATATCGTCGTTATTATCGTCATTGTCATCGTTATTATCGTTGTCATTATCGTCGTTAATATCGTCGTTTTATCGTCGTAATATTCGTCGTTAATACCGTCGTTATTATCGTCATTATCATCGATATTATCGTCGTTATTATCGTCGTTAATATCGTCGTTATTATCGTCATTATCATCGATATTATCGTCGTTATTATCGTCGCTTTATCGTCGTTAATATCGTCGATTTATCGTCGTTAATATCGTCGTTATTATCGTCATTAACATCGATATTATCGTCGTTATTATCGTCCTTATTATCGTCCTTATTATCGTCGTTAATATGGTCGTTTTATCGTCGTTATTATCGTCGTTAATATCGTCGTTATTATCGTCGTTAATATCGTCGTTATTATCGTCATTAACATCGATATTATCGTCGTTATTATCGTCATTGTCATCGAAAAATCGTCGTCATTATCGTCCTTGTTATCGTCGTTAATATCGTCGTTATTATCGTCGTTATTATCGTCATTGTCATCGTTATTATCGTCGTCATTATCGTCGTTAATATCGTCGTTTTATCGTCGTAATATTCGTCGTTAATACCGTCGTTATTATCGTCATTATCATCGATATTATCGTCGTTATTATCGTCGTTAATATCGTCGTTATTATCGTCATTATCATCGATATTATCGTCGTTATTTTCGTCGCTTTATCGTCGTTAATATCGTCGTTAATATCGTCGTTTAATCGTCGTTAATATCGTCGTTAATATCGTCGTTATTATCGTCATTAACATCGATATTATCGTCGTTATTATCGTCCTTATTATCGTCTTTATTATTGTCGTTAATATGGTCGTTTTATTGTCGTTATTATCGTCGTTAATATCGTCGTTATTATCGTCATTAACATCGATATTATCGTCGTTATTATCGTCATTGTCATCGATAATATCGTCGTCATTATCGTCCTTGCTATCGTCGTTAATATCGTCGTTATAATCGTCGTTATTATCGTCATTGTCATCGTTATTATCGTCGTCATTATCGTCGTTAATATCGTCGTTTTATCGTCGTAATATTCGTCGTTAATACCGTCGTTATTATCGTCATTATCATCGATATTATCGTCGTTATTATCGTCGTTAATATCGTCGTTATTATCGTCATTATCATCGATATTATCGTCGTTATTATCGTCGCTTTATCGTCGTTAATATCGTCGTTAATATCGTCGTTTTATCGTCGTTAATATCGTCGTTATTATCGTCATTATCATCGATATTATCGTCGTTATTATCGTCCTTATTATCGTCCTTATTATCGTCGTTATTATCGTCATTATCATCATTATTATCGTCGTTATTATCGTCGTTATTATCGTCATTAACATCGATATTATCGTCGTTATTATCGTCCTTATTATCGTCCTTATTATCGTCGTTAATATGGTCGTTTTATCGTCGTTATTATCGTCGTTAATATTGTCGTTATTATCGTCATTAACATCGATATTATCGTCGTTATTATCGTCATTGTCATCGATAATATCGTCGTCATTATCGTCCTTGTTATCGTCGTTATTATCGTCGTCATTATCGTCGTTAATATCGTCGTTTTATCGTCGTAATATTCGTCGTTAATACCGTCGTTATTATCGTCATTATCATCGATATTATCGTCGTTATTATCGTCGTTAATATCGTCGTTATTATCGTCATTATCATCGATATTATCGTCGTTATTATCGTCCTTATTATCGTCCTTATTATCGTCGTTATTATCGTCATTATCATCATTATTATCGTCGTTAATATTTTCGTTATTATCGTCATTAACATCGATATTATCGTCGTTATTATTGTCATTGTCATCGATAATATCGTCGTCATTATCGTCCTTGTTATCGTCGTTATTATCGTCGTTAATATCGTCGTTATTATCGTCATTAACATCGATATTATCGTCGTTAATATCGTCGTTATTATCGTCATTAACATCGATATTATCGTCGTTATTATCGTCATTTTCATCGAAATATCGTCGTCATTATCGTCCTTGTTATCGTCGTTATTATCGTCGTTATTATCGTCATTGTCATCGTTATTATCGTCGTCATTATCGTCGTTAATATCGTCGTTTTATCGTCGTAATATTCGTCGTTAATACCGTCGTTATTATCGACATTATCATCGATATTATCGTCGTTATTATCGTCGCTTTATCGTCGTTAATATCGTCGTTAATATCGTCGTTTAATCGTCGTTAATATCGTCGTTAATATCGTCGTTATTATCGTCATTAACATCGATATTATCGTCGTTATTATCGTCCTTATTATCGTCCTTATTATCGTCGTTAATATGGTCGTTTTATTGTCGTTATTATCGTCGTTAATATCGTCGTTATTATCGTCATTAACATCGATATTATCGTCGTTATTATCGTCATTGTCATCGAAATATCGTCGTCATTATCGTCCTTGTTATCGTCGTTAATATCGTCGTTATTATCGTCATTAACATCGATATTATCGTCGTTATTATCGTCATTGTCATCGAAATATCGTCGTCATTATCGTCCTTGTTATCGTCGTTATTATCGTCGTTATTATCGTCATTGTCATCGTTATTATCGTCGTCATTATCGTCGTTAATATCGTCGTTTTATCGTCGTAAAATTCGTCGTTAATACCGTCGTTATTATCGTCATTATCATCGATATTATCGTCGTTATTATCGTCGTTAATATCGTCGTTATTATCGTCATTATCATCGATATTATCGTCGTTATTATCGTCGCTTTATCGTCGTTAATATCGTCGTTATTATCGTCATTATCATCGATATTATCGTCGTTATTATCGTCGCATTATCGTCGTTAATATCGTCGTTTAATCGTCGTTAATATCGTCGTTAATATCGTCGTTATTATCGTCATTAACATCGATATTATCGTCGTTATTATCGTCCTTATTATCGTCCTTATTATCGTCGTTAATATGGTCGTTTTATTGTCGTTATTATCGTCGTTAATATCGTCGTTATTATCGTCATTAACATCGATATTATCGTCGTTATTATCGTCATTGTCATCGATAATATCGTCGTCATTATCGTCCTTGTTATCGTCGTTAATATCGTCGTTATTATCATCATTGTCATCGTTATTATCGTTGTCATTATCGTCGTTAATATCGTCGTTTTATCGTCGTAATATTCGTCGTTAATACCGTCGTTATTATCGTCATTATCATCGATATTATCGTCGTTATTATCGTCGTTAATATCGTCGTTATTATCGTCATTATCATCGATATTATCGTCGTTATTATCGTCGCTTTATCGTCGTTAATATCGTCGTTTTATCGTCGTTAATATCGTCGTTATTATCGTCATTAACATCGATATTATCGTCGTTATTATCGTCCTTATTATCGTCCTTATTATCATCGTTAATATGGTCGTTTTATCGTCGTTATTATCGTCGTTAATATCGTCGTTATTATCGTCGTTAATATCGTCGTTATTATCGTCATTAACATCGATATTATCGTCGTTATTATCGTCATTGTCATCGAAAAATCGTCGTCATTATCGTCCTTGTTATCGTCGTTAATATCGTCGTTATTATCGTCGTTATTATCGTCATTGTCATCGTTATTATCGTCGTCATTATCGTCGTTAATATCGTCGTTTTATCGTCGTAATATTCGTCGTTAATACCGTCGTTATTATCGTCATTATCATCGATATTATCGTCGTTATTATCGTCGTTAATATCGTCGTTATTATCGTCATTATCATCGATATTATCGTCGTTATTTTCGTCGCTTTATCGTCGTTAATATCGTCGTTAATATCGTCGTTTAATCGTCGTTAATATCGTCGTTAATATCGTCGTTATTATCGTCATTAACATCGATATTATCGTCGTTATTATCGTCCTTATTATCGTCTTTATTATTGTCGTTAATATGGTCGTTTTATTGTCGTTATTATCGTCGTTAATATCGTCGTTATTATCGTCATTAACATCGATATTATCGTCGTTATTATCGTCATTGTCATCGATAATATCGTCGTCATTATCGTCCTTGCTATCGTCGTTAATATCGTCGTTATAATCGTCGTTATTATCGTCATTGTCATCGTTATTATCGTCGTCATTATCGTCGTTAATATCGTCGTTTTATCGTCGTAATATTCGTCGTTAATACCGTCGTTATTATCGTCATTATCATCGATATTATCGTCGTTATTATCGTCGTTAATATCGTCGTTATTATCGTCATTATCATCGATATTATCGTCGTTATTATCGTCGCTTTATCGTCGTTAATATCGTCGTTAATATCGTCGTTTTATCGTCGTTAATATCGTCGTTATTATCGTCATTATCATCGATATTATTGTCGTTATTATCGTCCTTATTATCGTCCTTATTATCGTCGTTATTATCGTCATTATCATCATTATTATCGTCGTTATTATCGTCGTTATTATCGTCATTAACATCGATATTATCGTCGTTATTATCGTCCTTATTATCGTCCTTATTATCGTCGTTAATATGGTCGTTTTATCGTCGTTATTATCGTCGTTAATATTGTCGTTATTATCGTCATTAACATCGATATTATCGTCGTTATTATCGTCATTGTCATCGATAATATCGTCGTCATTATCGTCCTTGTTATCGTCGTTATTATCGTCGTCATTATCGTCGTTAATATCGTCGTTTTATCGTCGTAATATTCGTCGTTAATACCGTCGTTATTATCGTCATTATCATCGATATTATCGTCGTTATTATCGTCGTTAATATCGTCGTTATTATCGTCATTATCATCGATATTATCGTCGTTATTATCGTCGCTTTATCGTCGTTAATATCTTCGTTAATATCGTCGTTTTATCGTCGTTAATATCGTCGTTATTATCGTCATTATCAACGATATTATCGCCGTAATTATCGTCGTTATTATCGTCCTTATTATCGTCCTTATTATCGTCGATAATATCGTCGTTTTATCGTCGTTATTATCGTCGTTATTATCGTAGTTATTATCGTCGTTATTATCCTTATTATCATCATTATTATCGTCGTTATTATCGTCGTTATTATCGTCGTTAATATCGTCGTTATTATCGTCATTATCATCGATATTATCGTCGTTATTATCGTCCTTATTATCGTCCTTATTATCGTCGTTATTATCGTCATTATCATCATTATTATCGTCGTTATTATCGTCGTTATTATCGTCATTAACATCGATATTATCGTCGTTATTATCGTCCTTATTATCGTTTATTATCGTCGTTAATATGGTCGTTTTATCGTCGTTATTATCGTCGTTAATATTGTCGTTATTATCGTCATTGTCATCGTTATTATCGTCGTCATTATCGTCGTTAATATCGTCGTTTTATCGTCGTCATTATCGTCGTTAATATCGCCGTTTTATCGTCGTAATATTCGTCGTTAATACCGTCGTTATTATCGTCATTATCATCGATATTATCGTCGTTATTATCGTCGTCAATATCGTCGTTATTATCGTCATTATCATCGATATTATCGTCGATATTATCGTCGTTATTATCGTCGTTAATATCGTCGTTATTATCGTCGTTAATATCGTCGTTATTATCGTCATTAACATCGATATTATCGTCGTTATTATCGTCATTGTCATCGAAATATCGTCGTCATTATCGTCCTTGTTATCGTCGTTAATATCGTCGTAATTATCGTCATTGTCATCGTTATTATCGTCGTCATTATCGTCGTTAATATCGTCGTTTTATCGTCGTAATATTCGTCGTTAATACCGTCGATATTATCGTCATTATCATCGATATTATCGTCGTTATTATCGTCGTTAATATCGTCGTTATTATCGTCATTATCATCGATATTATCGTCGATATTATCGTCGTTATTATCGTCGTTAATATCGTCGTTATTATCGTCGTTAATATCGTCGTTATTATCGTCATTAACATCGATATTATCGTCGTTATTATCGTCATTGTCATCGAAATATCGTCGTCATTATCGTCCTTGTTATCGTCGTTAATATCGTCGTTATTATCGTCGTTATTATCGTCATTGTCATCGTTATTATCGTCGTCATTATCGTCGTTAATATCGTCGTTTTATCGTCGTAATATTCGTCGTTAATACCGTCGTTATTATCGTCATTATCATCGATATTATCGTCGTTATTATCGTCGTTAATATCGTCGTTATTATCGTCATTATCATCGATATTATCGTCGTTATTTTCGTCGCTTTATCGTCGTTAATATCGTCGTTAATATCGTCGTTTAATCGTCGTTAATATCGTCGTTAATATCGTCGTTATTATCGTCATTAACATCGATATTATCGTCGTTATTATCGTCCTTATTATCGTCCTTATTATCGTCGTTATTATCGTCATTATCATCATTATTATCGTCGTTATTATCGTCGTTATTATCGTCATTAACATCGATATTATCGTCGTTATTATCGTCCTTATTATCGTCCTTATTATCGTCGTTAATATGGTCGTTTTATCGTCGTTTTATCGTCGTTATTATCGTCGTTAATATTGTCGTTATTATCGTCATTAACATCGATATTATCGTCGTTATTATCGTCATTGTCATCGATAATATCGTCGTCATTATCGTCCTTGTTATCGTCGTTATTATCGTCGTCATTATCGTCGTTAATATCGTCGTTTTATCGTCGTAAAATTCGTCGTTAATACCGTCGTTATTATCGTCATTACCATCGATATTATCTTCGTTATTATCGTCGTTAATATCGTCGTTATTATCGTCATTATCATCGATATTATCGTCGTTGTTATCGTCGCTTTATCGTCGTTAATATCTTCGTTAATATCGTCGTTTTATCGTCGTTAATATCGTCGTTATTATCGTCATTATCAACGATATTATCGCCGTTATTATCGTCGTTATTATCGTCCTTATTATCGTCCTTATTATCGTCGATAATATCGTCGTTTTATCGTCGTTATTATCGTAGTTATTATCGTCGTTATTATCCTTATTATCATCATTATTATCGTCGTTATTATCGTCGTTATTATCGTCGTTAATATTGTCGTTATTATCGTCATTATCATCGATATTATCGTCGTTATTATCGTCCTTATTATCGTCCTTATTATCGTCGTTATTATCGTCATTATCATCATTATTATCGTCGTTATTATCGTCGTTATTATCGTCATTAACATCGATATTATCGTCGTTATTATCGTCCTTATTATCGTCCTTATTATCGTCGTTAATATGGTCGTTTTATCGTCGTTATTATCGTCGTTAATATTGTCGTTATTATCGTCATTAACATCGATATTATCGTCGTTATTATCGTCATTGTCATCGATAATATCGTCGTCATTATCGTCCTTGTTATCGTCGTTATTATCGTCGTCATTATCGTCGTTAATATCGTCGATTTATCGTCGTAAAATTCGTCGTTAATACCGTCATTATTATCGTCATTATCATCGATATTATCGTCGTTATTATCGTCGTTAATATCGTCGTTATTATCGTCATTATCATCGATATTATCGTCGTTGTTATCGTCGCTTTATCGTCGTTAATATCTTCGTTAATATCGTCGTTTTATCGTCGTTAATATCGTCGTTATTATCGTCATTATCAACGATATTATCGCCGTTATTATCGTCGTTATTATCGTCCTTATTATCGTCCTTATTATCGTCGATAATATCGTCGTTTTATCGTCGTTATTATCGTAGTTATTATCGTCGTTATTATCCTTATTATCATCATTATTATCGTCGTTATTATCGTCGTTATTATCGTCGTTAATATCGTCGTTATTATCGTCATTATCATCGATATTATCGTCGTTATTATCGTCCTTATTATCGTCCTTATTATCGTCGTTATTATCGTCATTATCATCATTATTATCGTCGTTATTATCGTCGTTATTATCGTCATTAACATCGATATTATCGTCGTTATTATCGTCCTTATTATCGTCCTTATTATCGTCGTTAATATGGTCGTTTTATCGTCGTTATTATCGTCGTTAATATTGTCGTTATTATCATCATTGTCATCGTTATTATCGTCGTCATTATCGTCGTTAATATCGTCGTTTTATCGTCGTAATATTCGTCGTTAATACCGTCGTTATTATCGTCATTATCATCGATATTATCGTCGTTATTATCGTCGTTAATATCGTCGTTATTATCGTCATTATCATCGATATTATCGTCGATATTATCGTCGTTATTATCGTCGTTAATATCGTCGTTATTATCGTCGTCATTATCGTCGTTAATATCGTCGTTTTATCGTCGTAAAATTCGTCGTTAATACCGTCGTTATTATCGTCATTATCATCGATATTATCGTCGTTATTATCGTAGTTAATATCGTCGTTATTATCGTCATTATCATCGATATTATCGTCGTTGTTATCGTCGCTTTATCGTCGTTAATATCTTCGTTAATATCGTCGTTTTATCTTCGTTAATATCGTCGTTATTATCGTCATTATCAACGATATTATCGCCGTTATTATCGTCGTTATTATCGTCCTTATTATCGTCCTTATTATCGTCGATAATATCGTCGTTTTATCGTCGTTATTATCGTAGTTATTATCGTCGTTATTATCCTTATTATCATCATTATTATCGTCGTTATTATCGTCGTTATTATCGTCGTTAATATCGTCGTTATTATCGTCATTATCATCGATATTATCGTCGTTATTATCGTCCTTATTATCGTCCTTATTATCGTCGTTATTACCGTCATTATCATCATTATTATCGTCGTTATTATCGTCGTTATTATCGTCATTAACATCGATATTATCATCGTTATTATCGTCCTTATTATCGTCCTTATTATCGTCGTTAATATGGTCGTTTTATCGTCGTTATTATCGTCGTTAATATTGTCGTTATTATCGTCATTGTCATCGTTATTATCGTCGTCATTATCGTCGTTAATATCGTCGTTTTATCGTCGTAATATTCGTCGTTAATACCGTCGTTATTATCGTCATTATCATCGATATTATCGTCGTTATTATCGTCGTTATTATCGTCATTATTATCGTCATTATCATCGATATTATCGTCGATATTATCGTCGTTATTATCGTCGTTAATATCGTCGTTATTATCGTCATTAACATCGATATTATCGTCGTTATTATCGTCATTGTCATCGAAATATCGTCGTCATTATCGTCCTTGTTATCGTCGTTAATATCGTCGTTATTATCGTCATTGTCATCGTTATTATCGTCGTCATTATCGTCGTTAATATCGTCGTTTTATCGTCGTAATATTCGTCGTTAATACCGTCGCTATTATCGTCATTATCATCGATATTATCGTCGTTATTATCGTCGTTAATATCGTCGTTATTATCGTCATTATCATCGATATTATAGTCGATATTATCGTCGTTATTATCGTCGTTAATATCGTCGTTATTATCGTCGTTAATATCGTCGTTATTATCGTCATTAACATCGATATTATCGTCGTTATTATCGTCATTGTCATCGAAATATCGTCGTCATTATCGTCCTTGTTATCGTCGTTAATATCGTCGTTATTATCGTCGTTATTATCGTCAATGTCATCGTTATTATCGTCGTCATTATCGTCGTTAATATCGTCGTTTTATCGTCGTAATATTCGTCGTTAATACCGTCGTTATTATCGTCATTATAATAGATATTATCGTCGTTATTATCGTCGTTAATATCGTCGTTATTATCGTCATTATCATCGATATTATCGCCGTTATTTTCGTCGCTTTATCGTCGTTAATATCGTCGTTAATATCGTCGTTTAATCGTCGTTAATATCGTCGTTAATATCGTCGTTATTATCGTCATTAACATCGATATTATCGTCGTTATTATCGTCCTTATTATCGTCCTTATTATCGTCGTTATTATCGTCATTATCATCATTATTATCGTCGTTATTATCGTCGTTATTATCGTCATTAACATCGATATTATCGTCGTTATTATCGTCCTTATTATCGTCCTTATTATCGTCGTTAATATGGTCGTTTTATCGTCGTTATTATCGTCGTTAATATTGTCGTTATTATCGTCATTAACATCGATATTATCGTCGTTATTATCGTCATTGTCATCGATAATATCGTCGTCATTATCGTCCTTGTTATCGTCGTTATTATCGTCGTCATTATCGTCGTTAATATCGTCGTTTTATCGTCGTAAAATTCGTCGTTAATACCGTCGTTATTATCGTCATTATCATCGATATTATCGTCGTTATTATCGTCGTTAATATCGTCGTTATTATCGTCATTATCATCGATATTATCGTCGTTATTATCGTCGTTAATATCGTCGTTATTATCGTCATTATCATCGATATTATCGTCGATATTATCGTCGTTATTATCGTCGTTAATATCGTCGTTATTATCGTCGTTAATATCGTCGTTATTATCGTCATTATCATCGATATTATCGTCGTTATTTTCGTCGCTTTATCGTCGTTAATATCGTCGTTAATATCGTCGTTTAATCGTCGTTAATATCGTCGTTAATATCGTCGTTATTATCGTCATTAACATCGATATTATCGTCGTTATTATCGTCCTTATTATCGTCCTTATTATCGTCGTTATTATCGTCATTATCATCATTATTATCGTCGTTATTATCGTCGTTATTATCGTCATTAACATCGATATTATCGTCGTTATTATCGTCCTTATTATCGTCCTTATTATCGTCGTTAATATGGTCGTTTTATCGTCGTTTTATCGTCGTTATTATCGTCGTTAATATTGTCGTTATTATCGTCATTAACATCGATATTATCGTCGTTATTATCGTCATTGTCATCGATAATATCGTCGTCATTATCGTCCTTGTTATCGTCGTTATTATCGTCGTCATTATCGTCGTTAATATCGTCGTTTTATCGTCGTAAAATTCGTCGTTAATACCGTCGTTATTATCGTCATTATCATCGATATTATCGTCGTTATTATCGTCGTTAATATCGTCGTTATTATCGTCATTATCATCGATATTATCGTCGTTGTTATCGTCGCTTTATCGTCGTTAATATCTTCGTTAATATCGTCGTTTTATCGTCGTTAATATCGTCGTTATTATCGTCATTATCAACGATATTATCGCCGTTATTATCGTCGTTATTATCGTCCTTATTATCGTCCTTATTATCGTCGATAATATCGTCGTTTTATCGTCGTTATTATCGTAGTTATTATCGTCGTTATTATCCTTATTATCATCATTATTATCGTCGTTATTATCGTCGTTATTATCGTCGTTAATATTGTCGTTATTATCGTCATTATCATCGATATTATCGTCGTTATTATCGTCCTTATTATCGTCCTTATTATCGTCGTTATTATCGTCATTATCATCATTATTATCGTCGTTATTATCGTCGTTATTATCGTCATTAACATCGATATTATCGTCGTTATTATCGTCCTTATTATCGTCCTTATTATCGTCGTTAATATGGTCGTTTTATCGTCGTTATTATCGTCGTTAATATTGTCGTTATTATCGTCATTAACATCGATATTATCGTCGTTATTATTGTCATTGTCATCGATAATATCGTCGTCATTATCGTCCTTGTTATCGTCGTTATTATCGTCGTCATTATCGTCGTTAATATCGTCGATTTATCGTCGTAAAATTCGTCGTTAATACCGTCGTTATTATCGTCATTATCATCGATATTATCGTCGTTATTATCGTCGTTAATATCGTCGTTATTATCGTCATTATCATCGATATTTTCGTCGTTGTTATCGTCGCTTTATCGTCGTTAATATCTTCGTTAATATCGTCGTTTTATCGTCGTTAATATCGTCGTTATTATCGTCATTATCAACGATATTATCGCCGTTATTATCGTCGTTATTATCGTCCTTATTATCGTCCTTATTATCGTCGATAATATCGTCGTTTTATCGTCGTTATTATCGTAGTTATTATCGTCGTTATTATCCTTATTATCATCATTATTATCGTCGTTATTATCGTCGTTATTATCGTCGTTAATATCGTCGTTATTATCGTCATTATCATCGATATTATCGTCGTTATTATCGTCCTTATTATCGTCCTTATTATCGTCGTTATTATCGTCATTATCATCATTATTATCGTCGTTATTATCGTCGTTATTATCGTCATTAACATCGATATTATCGTCGTTATTATCGTCCTTATTATCGTCCTTATTATCGTCGTTAATATGGTCGTTTTATCGTCGTTATTATCGTCGTTAATATTGTCGTTATTATCATCATTGTCATCGTTATTATCGTCGTCATTATCGTCGTTAATATCGTCGTTTTATCGTCGTAATATTCGTCGTTAATACCGTCGTTATTATCGTCATTATCATCGATATTATCGTCGTTATTATCGTCGTTAATATCGTCGTTATTATCGTCATTATCATCGATATTATAGTCGATATTATCGTCGTTATTATCGTCGTTAATATCGTCGTTATTATCGTCGTTAATATCGTCGTTATTATCGTCATTAACATCGATATTATCGTCGTTATTATCGTCATTGTCATCGAAATATCGTCGTCATTATCGTCCTTGTTATCGTCGTTAATATCGTCGTTATTATCGTCGTTATTATCGTCAATGTCATCGTTATTATCGTCGTCATTATCGTCGTTAATATCGTCGTTTTATCGTCGTAATATTCGTCGTTAATACCGTCGTTATTATCGTCATTATAATAGATATTATCGTCGTTATTATCGTCGTTAATATCGTCGTTATTATCGTCATTATCATCGATATTATCGTCGTTATTTTCGTCGCTTTATCGTCGTTAATATCGTCGTTAATATCGTCGTTTAATCGTCGTTAATATCGTCGTTAATATCGTCGTTATTATCGTCATTAACATCGATATTATCGTCGTTATTATCGTCCTTATTATCGTCCTTATTATCGTCGTTATTATCGTCATTATCATCATTATTATCGTCGTTATTATCGTCGTTATTATCGTCATTAACATCGATATTATCGTCGTTATTATCGTCCTTATTATCGTCCTTATTATCGTCGTTAATATGGTCGTTTTATCGTCGTTATTATCGTCGTTAATATTGTCGTTATTATCGTCATTAACATCGATATTATCGTCGTTATTATCGTCATTGTCATCGATAATATCGTCGTCATTATCGTCCTTGTTATCGTCGTTATTATCGTCGTCATTATCGTCGTTAATATCGTCGTTTTATCGTCGTAAAATTCGTCGTTAATACCGTCGTTATTATCGTCATTATCATCGATATTATCGTCGTTATTATCGTCGTTAATATCGTCGTTATTATTGTCATTATCATCGATATTATCGTCGTTGTTATCGTCGCTTTATCGTCGTTAATATCTTCGTTAATATCGTCGTTTTATCGTCGTTAATATCGTCGTTATTATCGTCATTATCAACGATATTATCGCCGTTATTATCGTCGTTATTATCGTCCTTATTATCGTCCTTATTATCGTCGATAATATCGTCGTTTTATCGTCGTTATTATCGTAGTTATTATCGTCGTTATTATCCTTATTATCATAATTATTATCGTCGTTATTATCGTCGTTATTATCGTCATTGTCATCGTTATTATCGTCGTCATTATCGTCGTTAATATCGTCGTTTTATCGTCGTAATATTCGTCGTTAATACCGTCGTTATTATCGTCATTATCATCGATATTATCGTCGTTATTATCGTCGTTAATATCGTCGTTATTATCGTCATTATCATCGATATTATCGTCGATATTATCGTCGTTATTATCGTCGTTAATATCGTCGTTATTATCGTCGTTAATATCGTCGTTATTATCGTCATTAACATCGATATTATCGTCGTTATTATCGTCATTGTCATCGAAATATCGTCGTCAATATCGTCCTTGTTATCGTCGTTAATATCGTCGCTATTATCGTCGTTATTATCGTCATTGTCATCGTTATTATCGTCGTCATTATCGTCGTTAATATCGTCGTTTTATCGTCGTAATATTCGTCGTTAATACCGTCGTTATTATCGTCATTATAATAGATATTATCGTCGTTATTATCGTCGTTAATATCGTCGTTATTATCGTCATTATCATCGATAATATCGTCGTTATTTTCGTCGCTTTATCGTCGTTAATATCGTCGTTAATATCGTCGTTTAATCGTCGTTAATATCGTCGTTAATATCGTCGTTATTATCGTCATTAACATCGATATTATCGTCGTTATTATCGTCCTTATTATCGTCCTTATTATCGTCGTTAATTATCGTCATTATCATCATTATTATCGTCGTTATTATCGTCGTTATTATCGTCATTAACATCGATATTATCGTCGTTATTATCGTCCTTATTATCGTCCTTATTATCGTCGTTAATATGGTCGTTTTATCGTCGTTATTATCGTCGTTAATATTGTCGTTATTATCGTCATTAACATCGATATTATCGTCGTTATTATCGTCATTGTCATCGATAATATCGTCGTCATTATCGTCCTTGTTATCGTCGTTATTATCGTCATTGTCATCGATAATATCGTCGTCATTATCGTCCTTGTTATCGTCGTTATTATCGTCGTTATTATCGTCGTTAATATCGTCGTTTTATCGTCGTAAAATTCGTCGTTAATACCGTCGTTATTATCGTCATTATCATCGATATTATCGTCGTTATTATCGTCGTTAATATCGTCGTTATTATCGTCATTATCATCGATATTATCGTCGTTGTTATCGTCGCTTTATCGTCGTTAATATCTTCGTTAATATCGTCGTTTTATCGTCGTTAATATCGTCGTTATTATCGTCATTATCAACGATATTATCGCCGTTATTATCGTCGTTATTATCGTCCTTATTATCGTCCTTATTATCGTCGATAATATCGTCGTTTTATCGTCGTTATTATCGTAGTTATTATCGTCGTTATTATCCTTATTATCATCATTATTATCGTCGTTATTATCGTCGTTATTATCGTCGTTAATATCGTCGTTATTATCGTCATTATCATCGATATTATCGTCGTTATTATCGTCCTTATTATCGTCCTTATTATCGTCGTTATTATCGTCATTATCATCATTATTATCGTCGTTATTATCGTCGTTATTATCGTCATTAACATCGATATTATCGTCGTTATTATCGTCCTTATTATCGTCCTTATTATCGTCGTTAATATGGTCGTTTTATCGTTGTTATTATCGTCGTTAATATTGTCGTTATTATCGTCATTGTCATCGTTATTATCGTCATTGTCATCGTTATTATCGTCGTCATTATCGTCGTTAATATCGTCGTTTTATCGTCGTAATATTCGTCGTTAATACCGTCGTTATTATCGTCATTATCATCGATATTATCGTCGTTATTATCGTCGTTAATATCGTCGTTATTATCGTCATTATCATCGATATTATCGTCGATATTATCGTCGTTATTATCGTCGTTAATATCGTCGTTATTATCGTCGTTAATATCGTCGTTATTATCGTCATTAACATCGATATTATCGTCGTTATTATCGTCATTGTCATCGATAATATCGTCGTCATTATCGTCCTTGTTATCGTCGTTATTATCGTCGTCATTATCGTCGTTAATATCGTCGTTTTATCGTCGTAAAATTCGTCGTTAATACCGTCGTTATTATCGTCATTATCATCGATATTATCGTCGTTATTATCGTCGTTAATATCGTCGTTATTATCGTCCTTGTTATCGTCGTTAATATCGTCGTTATTATCGTCATTGTCATCGTTATTATCGTCGTCATTATCGTCGTTAATATCGTCGTTTTATCGTCGTAATATTCGTCGTTAATACCGTCGTTATTATCGTCATTATCATCGATATTATCGTCGTTATTATCGTCGTTAATATCGTCGTTATTATCGTCATTATCATCGATATTATAGTCGATATTATCGTCGTTATTATCGTCGTTAATATCGTCGTTATTATCGTCGTTAATATCGTCGTTATTATCGTCATTAACATCGATATTATCGTCGTTATTATCGTCATTGTCATCGAAATATCGTCGTCATTATCGTCCTTGTTATCGTCGTTAATATCGTCGTTATTATCGTCGTTATTATCGTCAATGTCATCGTTATTATCGTCGTCATTATCGTCGTTAATATCGTCGTTTTATCGTCGTAATATTCGTCGTTAATACCGTCGTTATTATCGTCATTATAATAGATATTATCGTCGTTATTATCGTCGTTAATATCGTCGTTATTATCGTCATTATCATCGATATTATCGTCGTTATTTTCGTCGCTTTATCGTCGTTAATATCGTCGTTAATATCGTCGTTTAATCGTCGTTAATATCGTCGTTAATATCGTCGTTATTATCGTCATTAACATCGATATTATCGTCGTTATTATCGTCCTTATTATCGTCCTTATTATCGTCGTTATTATCGTCATTATCATCATTATTATCGTCGTTATTATCGTCGTTATTATCGTCATTAACATCGATATTATCGTCGTTATTATCGTCCTTATTATCGTCCTTATTATCGTCGTTAATATGGTCGTTTTATCGTCGTTATTATCGTCGTTAATATTGTCGTTATTATCGTCATTAACATCGATATTATCGTCGTTATTATCGTCATTGTCATCGATAATATCGTCGTCATTATCGTCCTTGTTATCGTCGTTATTATCGTCGTCATTATCGTCGTTAATATCGTCGTTTTATCGTCGTAAAATTCGTCGTTAATACCGTCGTTATTATCGTCATTATCATCGATATTATCGTCGTTATTATCGTCGTTAATATCGTCGTTATTATTGTCATTATCATCGATATTATCGTCGTTGTTATCGTCGCTTTATCGTCGTTAATATCTTCGTTAATATCGTCGTTTTATCGTCGTTAATATCGTCGTTATTATCGTCATTATCAACGATATTATCGCCGTTATTATCGTCGTTATTATCGTCCTTATTATCGTCCTTATTATCGTCGATAATATCGTCGTTTTATCGTCGTTATTATCGTAGTTATTATCGTCGTTATTATCCTTATTATCATCATTATTATCGTCGTTATTATCGTCGTTATTATCGTCATTGTCATCGTTATTATCGTCGTCATTATCGTCGTTAATATCGTCGTTTTATCGTCGTAATATTCGTCGTTAATACCGTCGTTATTATCGTCATTATCATCGATATTATCGTCGTTATTATCGTCGTTAATATCGTCGTTATTATCGTCATTATCATCGATATTAACGACGATATTATCGTCGTTATTATCGTCGTTAATATCGTCGTTATTATCGTCGTTAATATCGTCGTTATTATCGTCATTAACATCGATATTATCGTCGTTATTATCGTCATTGTCATCGAAATATCGTCGTCAATATCGTCCTTGTTATCGTCGTTAATATCGTCGCTATTATCGTCGTTATTATCGTCATTGTCATCGTTATTATCGTCGTCATTATCGTCGTTAATATCGTCGTTTTATCGTCGTAATATTCGTCGTTAATACCGTCGTTATTATCGTCATTATAATAGATATTATCGTCGTTATTATCGTCGTTAATATCGTCGTTATTATCGTCATTATCATCGATAATATCGTCGTTATTTTCGTCGCTTTATCGTCGTTAATATCGTCGTTAATATCGTCGTTTAATCGTCGTTAATATCGTCGTTAATATCGTCGTTATTATCGTCATTAACATCGATATTATCGTCGTTATTATCGTCCTTATTATCGTCCTTATTATCGTCGTTATTATCGTCATTATCATCATTATTATCGTCGTTATTATCGTCGTTATTATCGTCATTAACATCGATATTATCGTCGTTATTATCGTCCTTATTATCGTCCTTATTATCGTCGTTAATATGGTCGTTTTATCGTCGTTATTATCGTCGTTAATATTGTCGTTATTATCGTCATTAACATCGATATTATCGTCGTTATTATCGTCATTGTCATCGATAATATCGTCGTCATTATCGTCCTTGTTATCGTCGTTATTATCGTCATTGTCATCGATAATATCGTCGTCATTATCGTCCTTGTTATCGTCGTTATTATCGTCGTCATTATCGTCGTTAATATCGTCGTTTTATCGTCGTAAAATTCGTCGTTAATACCGTCGTTATTATCGTCATTATCATCGATATTATCGTCGTTATTATCGTCGTTAATATCGTCGTTATTATCGTCATTATCATCGATATTATCGTCGTTGTTATCGTCGCTTTATCGTCGTTAATATCTTCGTTAATATCGTCGTTTTATCGTCGTTAATATCGTCGTTATTATCGTCATTATCAACGATATTATCGCCGTTATTATCGTCGTTATTATCGTCCTTATTATCGTCCTTATTATCGTCGATAATATCGTCGTTTTATCGTCGTTATTATCGTAGTTATTATCGTCGTTATTATCCTTATTATCATCATTATTATCGTCGTTATTATCGTCGTTATTATCGTCGTTAATATCGTCGTTATTATCGTCATTATCATCGATATTATCGTCGTTATTATCGTCCTTATTATCGTCCTTATTATCGTCGTTATTATCGTCATTATCATCATTATTATCGTCGTTATTATCGTCGTTATTATCGTCATTAACATCGATATTATCGTCGTTATTATCGTCCTTATTATCGTCCTTATTATCGTCGTTAATATGGTCGTTTTATCGTTGTTATTATCGTCGTTAATATTGTCGTTATTATCGTCATTGTCATCGTTATTATCGTCATTGTCATCGTTATTATCGTCGTCATTATCGTCGTTAATATCGTCGTTTTATCGTCGTAATATTCGTCGTTAATACCGTCGTTATTATCGTCATTATCATCGATATTATCGTCGTTATTATCGTCGTTAATATCGTCGTTATTATCGTCATTATCATCGATATTATCGTCGATATTATCGTCGTTATTATCGTCGTTAATATCGTCGTTATTATCGTCGTTAATATCGTCGTTATTATCGTCATTAACATCGATATTATCGTCGTTATTATCGTCATTGTCATCGATAATATCGTCGTCATTATCGTCCTTGTTATCGTCGTTATTATCGTCGTCATTATCGTCGTTAATATCGTCGTTTTATCGTCGTAAAATTCGTCGTTAATACCGTCGTTATTATCGTCATTATCATCGATATTATCGTCGTTATTATCGTCGTTAATATCGTCGTTATTATCGTCATTTTCATCGATATTATCGTCGTTGTTATCGTCGCTTTATCGTCGTTAATATCTTCGTTAATATCGTCGTTTTATCGTCGTTAATATCGTCGTTATTATCGTCATTATCAACGATATTATCGCCATTATTATCGTCGTTATTATCGTCCTTATTATCGTCCTTATTATCGTCGATAATATCGTCGTTTTATCGTCGTTATTATCGTAGTTATTATCGTCGTTATTATCCTTATTATCATCATTATTATCGTCGTTATTATCGTCGTTATTATCGTCGTTAATATCGTCGTTATTATCGTCATTATCATCGATATTATCGTCGTTATTATCGTCCTTATTATCGTCCTTATTATCGTCGTTATTATCGTCATTATCATCATTATTATCGTCGTTATTATCGTCGTTATTATCGTCATTAACATCGATATTATCGTCGTTATTATCGTCCTTATTATCGTCCTTATTATCGTCGTTAATATGGTCGTTTTATCGTCGTTATTATCGTCGTTAATATTGTCGTTATTATCGTCATTGTCATCGTTATTATCGTGGTCATTATCGTCGTTAATATCGTCGTTTTATCGTCGTAATATTCGTCGTTAATACCGTCGTTATTATCGTCATTATCATCGATATTATCGTCGTTATTATCGTCGTTAATATCGTCGTAATTATCGTCATTATCATCGATATTATCGTCGATATTATCGTCGTTATTATCGTCGTTAATATCGTCGTTATTATCGTGGTTAATATCGTCGTTATTATCGTCATTAACATCGATATTATCGTCGTTATTATCGTCATTGTCATCGAAATATCGTCGTCATTATCGTCCTTGTTATCGTCGTTAATATCGTCGTTATTATCGTCATTGTCATCGTTATTATCGTCGTCATTATAGTCGTTAATATCGTCGTTTTATCTTCGTAATATTCGTCGTTAATACCGTCGTTATTATCGTCATTATCATCGATATTAGCGTCGTTATTATCGTCGCTTTATCGTCGTTAATATCTTCGTTAATATCGTCGTTTTATCGTCGTTAATATCGTCGTTATTATCGTCATTATCAACGATATTATCGCCGTTATTATCGTCGTTATTATCGTCGTTATTATCGTCCTTATTATCGTCGATAATATCGTCGTTTTATCGTCGTTATTATCGTCGTTATTATCGTAGTTATTATCGTCGTTATTATCCTTATTATCATCATTATTATCGTCGTTATTATCGTCCTTATTATCGTCCTTATTATCGTCGTTATTATCGTCATTATCATCATTATTATCGTCGTTATTATCGTCGTTATTATCGTCATTAACATCGATATTATCGTCGTTATTATCGTCCTTATTATCGTTTATTATCGTCGTTAATATGGTCGTTTTATCGTCGTTATTATCGTCGTTAATATTGTCGTTATTATCGTCATTGTCATCGTTATTATCGTCGTCATTATCGTCGTTAATATCGTCGTTTTATCGTCGTAATATTCGTCGTTAATACCGTCGTTATTATCGTCATTATCATCGATATTATCGTCGTTATTATCGTCGTTAATATCGTCGTTATTATCGTCATTATCATCGATATTATCGTCGATATTATCGTCGTTATTATCGTCGTTAATATCGTCGTTATTATCGTCGTTAATATCGTCGTTATTATCGTCATTAACATCGATATTATCGTCGTTATTATCGTCATTGTCATCGAAATATCGTCGTCATTATCGTCCTTGTTATCGTCGTTAATATCGTCGTTATTATCGTCATTGTCATCGTTATTATTGTCGTCATTATCGTCGTTAATATCGTCGTTTTATCGTCGTAATATTCGTCGTTAATACCGTCGTTATTATCGTCATTATCATCGATATTATCGTCGTTATTATCGTCGTTAATATCGTCGTTATTATCGTCATTATCATCGATATTATCGTCGTTGTTATCGTCGCTTTATCGTCGTTAATATCTTCGTTAATAGCGTCGTTTTATCGTCGTTAATAACGTCGTTATTATCGTCATTATCAACGATATTATCGCCGTTATTATCGTCGTTATTATCGTCCTTATTATCGTCCTTATTATCGTCGATAATATCGTCGTTTTATCGTCGTTATTATCGTAGTTATTATCGTCGTTATTATCCTTATTATCATCATTATTATCGTCGTTATTATCGTCGTTATTATCGTCGTTATTATCGTCATTATCATCGATATTATCGTCGTTATTATCGTCCTTATTATCGTCCTTATTATCGTCGTTATTATCGTCATTATCATCATTATTATCGTCGTTAATATCGTCGTTATTATCGTCATTAACATCGATATTATCGTCGTTATTATCGTCCTTATTATCGTCCTTATTATCGTCGTTAATATGGTCGTTATTATCGTCGTTAATATTGTCGTTATTATCGTCATTGTCATCGTTATTATCGTCATTGTCATCGTTATTATCGTCGTCATTATCGTCGTTAATATCGTCGTTTATCGTCGTAATATTCGTCGTTAATACCGTCGTTATTATCGTCATTATCATCGATATTATCGTCGTTATTATCGTCGTTAATATCGTCGTTATTATCGTCATTAACATCGATATTATCGTCGATATTATCGTCGTTATTATCGTCGTTAATATCGTCGTTATTATCGTCGTTAATATCGTCGTTATTATCGTCATTAACATCGATATTATCGTCGTTATTATCGTCATTGTCATCGAAATATCGTCGTCATTATCGTCCTTGTTATCGTCGTTAATATCGTCGTTATTATCGTCATTGTCATCGTTATTATCGTCGTCATTATCGTCGTTAATATCGTCGTTTTATCGTCGTAATATTCGTCGTTAATACCGTCGTTATTATCGTCATTATCATCGATATTATGGTCGTTATTATCGTCGTTAATATCGTCGTTATTATCGTCATTATCATCGATATTATCGTCGTTATTTTTGTCGCTTTATCGTCGTTAATATCGTCGTTAATATCGTCGTTTAATCGTCGTTAATATCGTCGTTAATATCGTCGTTATTATCGTCATTAACATCGATATTATCGTCGTTATTATCGTCCTTATTATCGTCCTTATTATCGTCGTTATTATCGTCATTATCATCATTATTATCGTCGTTATTATCGTCGTTATTATCGTCATTAACATCGATATTATCGTCGTTATTATCGTCCTTATTATCGTCCTTATTATCGTCGTTAATATGGTCGTTTTATCGTCGTTATTATCGTCGTTAATATTGTCGTTATTATCGTCATTGTCATCGTTATTATCGTCGTCATTATCGTCGTTAATATCGTCGTTTTATCGTCGTAATATTCGTCGTTAATACCGTCGTTATTATCGTCATTATCATCGATATTATCGGCGTTATTATCGTCGTTAATATCGTCGTTATTATCGTCATTATCATCGATATTATCGTCGATATTATCGTCGTTATTATCGTCGTTAATATCGTCGTTATTATCGTGGTTAATATCGTCGTTATTATCGTCATTAACATCGATATTATCGTCGTTATTGTCGTCATTGTCATCGAAATATCGTCGTCATTATCGTCCTTGTTATCGTCGTTAATATCGTCGTTATTATCGTCATTGTCATCGTTATTATCGTCGTCATTATCGTCGTTAATATCGTCGTTTTATCGTCGTAATATTCGTCGTTAATACCGTCGTTATTATCGTCATTATCATCGATATTATCGTCGTTATTATCGTCGCTTTATCGTCGTTAATATCTTCGTTAATATCGTCGTTTTATCGTCGTTAATATCGTCGTTATTATCGTCATTATCAACGATATTATCGCCGTTATTATCGTCGTTATTATCGTCCTTATTATCGTCCTTATTATCGTCGATAATATCGTCGTTTTATCGTCGTTATTATCGTCGTTATTATCGTAGTTATTATCGTCGTTATTATCCTTATTATCATCATTATTATCGTCGTTATTATCGTCGTTATTATCGTCGTTAATATCGTCGTTATTATCGTCATTATCATCGATATTATCGTCGTTATTATCGTCCTTATTATCGTCCTTATTATCGTCGTTATTATCGTCATTATCATCATTATTATCGTCGTTATTATCGTCGTTATTATCGTCATTAACATCGATATTATCGTCGTTATTATCGTCCTTATTATCGTTTATTATCGTCGTTAATATGGTCGTTTTATCGTCGTTATTATCGTCGTTAATATTGTCGTTATTATCGTCATTGTCATCGTTATTATCGTCGTCATTATCGTCGTTAATATCGTCGTTTTATCGTCGTAATATTCGTCGTTAATACCGTCGTTATTATCGTCATTATCATCGATATTATCGTCGTTATTATCGTCGTTAATGTCGTCGTTATTATCGTCATTATCATCGATATTATCGTCGATATTATCGTCGTTATTATCGTCGTTAATATCGTCGTTATTATCGTCTTTAATATCGTCGTTATTATCGTCATTAACATCGATATTATCGTCGTTATTATCGTCATTGTCATCGAAATATCGTCGTCATTATCGTCCTTGTTATCGTCGTTAATATCGTCGTTATTATCGTCATTGTCATCGTTATTATCGTCGTCATTATCGTCGTTAATATCGTCGTTTTATCGTCGTAATATTCGTCGTTAATACCGTCGTTATTATCGTCATTATCATCGATATTATCGTCGTTATTATCGTCGTTAATATCGTCGTTATTATCGTCATTATCATCGATATTATCGTCGATATTATCGTCGTTATTATCGTCGTTAATATCGTCGTTATTATCGTCGTTAATATCGTCGTTATTATCGTCATTAACATCGATATTATCGTCGTTATTATCGTCATTGTCATCGAAATATCGTCGTCATTATCGTCCTTGTTATCGTCGTTAATATCGTCGTTATTATCGTCGTTATTATCGTCATTGTCATCGTTATTAGCGTCGTCATTAACGTCGTTAATATCGTCGTTTTATCGTCGTAATATTCGTCGTTAATACCGTCGTTATTATCGTCATTATCATCGATATTATCGTCGTTATTATCGTCGTTAATATCGTCGTTATTATCGTCATTATCATCGATATTATCGTCGTTATTTTCGTCGCTTTATCGTCGTTAATATCGTCGTTAATATCGTCGTTTAATCGTCGTTAATATCGTCGTTAATATCGTCATTATTATCGTCATTAACATCGATATTATCGTCGTTATTATCGTCCTTATTATCGTCCTTATTATCGTCGTTATTATCGTCATTATCATCATTATTATCGTCGTTATTATCGTCGTTATTATCGTCATTAACATCGATATTATCGTCGTTATTATCGTCCTTATTATCGTCCTTATTATCGTCGTTAATATGGTCGTTTTATCGTCGTTATTATCGTCGTTAATATTGTCGTTATTATCGTCATTAACATCGATATTATCGTCGTTATTATCGTCATTGTCATCGATAATATCGTCGTCATTATCGTCCTTGTTATCGTCGTTATTATCGTCGTCATTATCGTCGTTAATATCGTCGTTTTATCGTCGTAATATTCGTCGTTAATACCGTCGTTATTATCGTCATTATCATCGATATTATCGTCGTTATTATCGTCGTTAATATCGTCGTTATTATCGTCATTATCATCGATATTATCGTCGTTGTTATCGTCGCTTTATCGTCGTTAATATCTTCGTTAATATCGTCGTTTTATCGTCGTTATTATCGTCATTATCATCGATATTATCGTCGTTATTATCGTCCTTATTATCGTCCTTATTATCGTCGTTATTATCGTCATTATCATCATTATTATCGTCGTTATTATCGTCGTTATTATCGTCATTAACATCGATATTATCGTCGTTATTATCGTCCTTATTATCGTCCTTATTATCGTCGTTAATATGGTCGTTTTATCGTCGTTATTATCGTCGTTAATATTGTCGTTATTATCGTCATTAACATCGATATTATCGTCGTTATTATCGTCATTGTCATCGATAATATCGTCGTCATTATCGTCCTTGTTATCGTCGTTATTATAGTCGTCATTATCGTCGTTAATATCGTCGATTTATCGTCGTAAAATTCGTCGTTAATACCGTCGTTATTATCGTCATTATCATCGATATTATCGTCGTTATTATCGTCGTTAATATCGTCGTTATTATCTTCATTATCATCGACATTATCGTCGTTGTTATCGTCGCTTTATCGTCGTTAATATCTTCGTTAATATCGTCGTTTTATCGTCGTTAATATCGTCGTTATTATCGTCATTATCAACGATATTATCGCCGTTATTATCGTCGTTATTATCGTCCTTATTATCGTCCTTATTATCGTCGATAATATCGTCGTTTTATCGTCGTTATTATCGTAGTTATTATCGTCGTTATTATCCTTATTATCATCATTATTATCGTCGTTATTATCGTCGTTATTATCGTCGTTAATATCGTCGTTATTATCGTCATTATCATCGATATTATCGTCGTTATTATCGTCCTTATTATCGTCCTTATTATCGTCGTTATTATCGTCATTATCATCATTATTATCGTCGTTATTATCGTCGTTATTATCGTCATTAACATCGATATTATCGTCGTTATTATCGTCCTTATTATCGTCCTTATTATCGTCGTTAATATGGTCGTTTTATCGTCGTTATTATCGTCGTTAATATTGTCGTTATTATCGTCATTGTCATCGTTATTATCGTCGTCATTATCGTCGTTAATATCGTCGTTTTATCGTCGTAATATTCGTCGTTAATACCGTCGTTATTATCGTCATTATCATCGATATTATCGTCGTTATTATCGTCGTTAATATCGTCGTTATTATCGTCATTATCATCGATATTATCGTCGATATTATCGTCGTTATTATCGTCGTTAATATCGTCGTTATTATCGTCGTTAATATCGTCGTTATTATCGTCATTAACATCGATATTATCGTCGTTATTATCGTCATTGTCATCGAAATATCGTCGTCATTATCGTCCTTGTTATCGTCGTTAATATCGTCGTTATTATCGTCATTGTCATCGTTATTATCGTCGTCATTATCGTCGTTAATATCGTCGTTTTATCGTCGTAATATTCGTCGTTAATACCGTCGTTATTATCGTCATTATCATCGATATTATCGTCGTTATTATCGTCGTTAATATCGTCGTTATTATCGTCATTATCATCGATATTATCGTCGATATTATCGTCGTTATTATCGTCGTTAATATCGTCGTTGTTATCGTCGTTAATATCGTCGTTATTATCGTCATTAACATCGATATTATCGTCGTTATTATCGTACTTATTATCGTCCTTATTATCGTCGTTAATATGGTCGTTTTATCGTCGTTATTATCGTCGTTAATATTGTCGTTATTATCGTCATTATCAACGATATTATCGCCGTTATTATCGTCGTTATTATCGTCCTTATTATCGTCCTTATTATCGTCGATAATATCGTCGTTTTATCGTCGTTATTATCGTAGTTATTATCGTCGTTATTATCCTTATTATCATCATTATTATCGTCGTTATTATCGTCGTTATTATCGTCATTGTCATCGTTATTATCGTCGTCATTATCGTCGTTAATATCGTCGTTTTATCGTCGTAATATTCGTCGTTAATACCGTCGTTATTATCGTCATTATCATCGATATTATCGTCGTTATTATCGTCGTTAATATCGTCGTTATTATCGTCATTATCATCGATATTATCGTCGATATTATCGTCGTTATTATCGTCGTTAATATCGTCGTTATTATCGTCGTTAATATCGTCGTTATTATCGTCATTAACATCGATATTATCGTCGTTATTATCGTCATTGTCATCGAAATATCGTCGTCATTATCGTCCTTGTTATCGTCGTTAATATCGTCGTTATTATCGTCGTTATTATCGTCATTGTCATCGTTATTATCGTCGTCATTATCGTCGTTATTATCGTCGTTTTATCGTCGTAATATTCGTCGTTAATACCGTCGTTATTATCGTCATTATCATCGATATTATCGTCGTTATTATCGTCGTTAATATCGTCGTTATTATCGTCATTATCATCGATATTATCGTCGGTATTTTCGTCGCTTTATCGTCGTTAATATCGTCGTTAATATCGTCGTTTAATCGTCGTTAATATCGTCGTTAATATCGTCGTTATTATCGTCATTAACATCGATATTATCGTCGTTATTATCGTCCTTATTATCGTCCTTATTATCGTCTTTATTATCGTCATTATCATCATTATTATCGTCGTTATTATCGTCGTTATTATCGTCATTAACATCGATATTATCGTCGTTATTATCGTCCTTATTATCGTCGTTAATATGGTCGTTTTATCGTCGTTATTATCGTCGTTAATATTGTCGTTATTATCGTCATTAACATCGATATTATCGTCGTTATTATCGTCATTGTCATCGATAATATCGTCGTCATTATCGTCCTTGTTATCGTCGTTATTATCGTCGTCATTATCGTCGTTAATATCGTCGTTTTATCGTCGTAAAATTCGTCGTTAATACCGTCGTTATTATCGTCATTATCATCGATATTATCGTCGTTATTATCGTCATTGTCATCGAAATATCGTCGTCATTATCGTCCTTGTTATCGTCGTTAATATCGTCGTTATTATCGTCATTGTCATCGTTATTATCGTCGTCATTATCGTCGTTAATATCGTCGTTTTATCGTCGTAATATTCGTCGTTAATACCGTCGTTATTATCGTCATTATCATCGATATTATCGTCGTTATTATCGTCGTTAATATCGTCGTTATTATCGTCATTATCATCGATATTATCGTCGTTATTATCGTCCTTATTATCGTCCTTATTATCGTCGTTATTATCGTCATTATCATCATTATTATCGTCGTTATTATCGTCGTTATTATCGTCATTAACATCGATATTATCGTCGTTATTATCGTCCTTATTATCGTCCTTATTATCGTCGTTAATATGGTCGTTTTATCGTCGTTATTATCGTCGTTAATATTGTCGTTATTATCGTCATTGTCATCGTTATTATCGTCGTCATTATCGTCGTTAATATCGTCGTTTTATCGTCGTAATATTCGTCGTTAATACCGTCGTTATTATCGTCATTATCATCGATATTATCGTCGTTATTATCGTCGTTAATATCGTCGTTATTATCGTCATTATCATCGATATTATCGTCGATATTATCGTCGTTATTATCGTCGTTAATATCGTCGTTATTATCGTGGTTAATATCGTCGTTATTATCGTCATTAACATCGATATTATCGTCGTTATTATCGTCATTGTCATCGAAATATCGTCGTCATTATCGTCCTTGTTATCGTCGTTAATATCGTCGTTATTATCGTCATTGTCATCGTTATTATCGTCGTCATTATCGTCGTTAATATCGTCGTTTTATCGTCGTAATATTCGTCGTTAATACCGTCGTTATTATCGTCATTATCATCGATATTATCGTCGTTATTATCGTCGTTAATATCGTCGTTATTATCGTCATTATCATCGATATTATCGTCGATATTATCGTCGTTATTATCGTCGTTAATATCGTCGTTATTATCGTCGTTAATATCGTCGTTATTATCGTCATTAACATCGATATTATCGTCGTTATTATCGTCATTGTCATCGAAATATCGTCGTCATTATCGTCCTTGTTATCGTCGTTAATATCGTCGTAATTATCGTCGTTATTATCGTCATTGTCATCGTTATTATCGTCGTCATTATCGTCGTTAATATCGTCGTTTTATCGTCGTAATATTCGTCGTTAATACCGTCGTTATTATCGTCATTATCATCGATATTATCGTCGTTATTATCGTCGCTTTTTCGTCGTAAATATCTTCGTTAATATCGTCGTTTTATCGTCGTTAATATCGTCGTTATTATCGTCATTATCAACGATATTATCGCCGTTATTATCGTCGTTATTATCGTCCTTATTATCGTCCTTATTATCGTCGATAATATCGTCGTTTTATCGTCGTTAATATCGTCGTTATTATCGTCGTTAATATCGTCGTTATTATCGTCATTAACATCGATATTATCGTCGTTATTATCGTCATTGTCATCGAAATATCGTCGTCATTATCGTCCTTGTTATCGTCGTTAATATCGTCGTTATTATCGTCGTTATTATCGTCATTGTCATCGTTATTATCGTCGTCATTATCGTCGTTAATATCGTCGTTTTATCGTCGTAATATTCGTCGTTAATACCGTCGTTATTATCGTCATTATCATAGATATTATCGTCGTTATTATCGTCGTTAATATCGTCGTTATTATCGTCATTATCATCGATATTATCGTCGTTATTTTCGTCGCTTTATCGTCGTTAATATCGTCGTTTAATCGTCGTTAATATCGTCGTTAATATCGTCGTTATTATCGTCATTAACATCGATATTATCGTCGTTATTATCGTCGTTATTATCGTCGTTATTATCGTCATTGTCATCGTTATTATCGTCGTCATTATCGTCGTTAATATCGTCGTAATATTCGTCGTTAATACCGTCGTTATTATCGTCATTATCATAGATATTATCGTCGTTATTATCGTCGTTAATATCGTCGTTATTATCGTCATTATCATCGATATTATCGTCGTTATTTTCGTCGCTTTATCGTCGTTAATATCGTCGTTTAATCGTCGTTAATATCGTCGTTAATATCGTCGTTATTATCGTCATTAACATCGATATTATCGTCGTTATTATCGTCCTTATTATCGTCCTTATTATCGTCGTTATTATCGTCATTATCATCATTATTATCGTCGTTATTATCGTCGTTATTATCGTCATTAACATCGATATTATCGTCGTTATTATCGTCCTTATTATCGTCCTTATTATCGTCGTTAATATGGTCGTTTTATGGTCGTTATTATCCTCGTTAATATTGTCGTTATTATCGTCATTAACATCGATATTATCGTCGTTATTATCGTCATTGTCATCGATAATATCGTCGTCATTATCGTCCTTGTTATCGTCGTTATTATCGTCGTCATTATCGTCGTTAATATCGTCGTTTTATCGTCGTAAAATTCGTCGTTAATACCGTCGTTATTATCGTCATTATCATCGATATTATCGTCGTTATTATCGTCGTTAATATCGTCGTTATTATCGTCATTATCATCGATATTATCGTCGTTGTTATCGTCGCATTATCGTCGTTAATATCTTCGTAAATATCGTCGTTTTATCGTCGTTAATATCGTCGTTATTATCGTCATAATCAACGATATTATCGCCGTTATTATCGTCGTTATTATCGTCCTTATTATCGTCCTTATTATCGTCGATAATATCGTCGTTTTATCGTCGTTATTATCGTCGTTAATATCGCCGTTATTATCGTCGTTAATATCGTCGTTATTATCGTCGTTAATATCGTCGTTATTATCGTCATTAACATCGATATTATCGTCGTTATTATCGTCATTGTCATCGAAATATCGTCGTCATTATCGTCCTTGTTATCGTCGTTAATATCGTCATTGTCATCGTTATTATCGTCGTCATTATCGTCGTTAATATCGTCGTTTTATCGTCGTAATATTCGTCGTTAATACCGTCGTTATTATCGTCATTATCATCGATATTATCGTCGTTATTATCGTCGTTAATATCGTCGTTATTATCGTCATTATCATCGATATTATCGTCGATATTATCGTCGTTATTATCGTCGTTAATATCGTCGTATTATCGTCGTTAATATCGTCGTTATTATCGTCATTAACATCGATATTATCGTCGTTATTATCGTCATTGTCATCGAAATATCGTCGTCATTATCGTCCTTGTTATCGTCGTTAATATCGTCGTTATTATCGTCGTTATTATCGTCATTGTCATCGTTATTATCGTCGTCATTATCGTCGTTAATATCGTCGTTTTATCGTCGTAATATTCGTCGTTAATACCGTCGTTATTATCGTCATTATCATCGATATTATCGTCGTTATTATCGTCGTTAATATCGTCGTTATTATCGTCATTATCATCGATATTATCGTCGTTATTTTCGTCGCATTATCGTCGTTAATATCGTCGTTAATATCGTCGTTTAATCGTCGTTAATATCGTCGTTAATATCGTCGTTATTATCGTCATTAACATCGATATTATCGTCGTTATTATCGTCCTTATTATCGTCCTTATTATCGTCGTTATTATCGTCATTATCATAATTATTATCGTCGTTATTATCGTCGTTATTATCGTCATTAACATCGATATTATCGTCGTTATTATCGTCCTTATTATCGTCCTTATTATCGTCGTTAATATAGTCGTTTTATCGTCGTTATTATCGTCGTTAATATTGTCGTTATTATCGTCATTAACATCGATATTATCGTCGTTATTATCGTCATTGTCATCGATAATATCGTCGTCATTATCGTCCTTGTTATCGTCGTTAATATCGTCGTTATTATCGTCGTTATTATCGTCATTTTCATCGTTATTATCTTCGTCATTATCGTCGTTAATATCGTCGTTTTATCGTCGTAATATTCGTCGTTAATACCGTCGTTATTATCGTCATTATCATCGATATTATCGTCGTTATTATCGTAGTTATTATCGTCGTTATTATCCTTATTATCATCATTATTATCGTCGTTATTATCGTCGTTAATATCGTCGTTATTATCGTCATTATCATCGATATTATCGTCGTTATTATCGTCCTTATTATCGTCCTTATTATCGTCGATAATATCGTCGTTTTATCGTCGTTATTATCGTCGTTATTATCGTAGTTATTATCGTCGTTATTATCCTTATTATCATCATTATTATCGTCGTTATTATCGTCGTTATTATCGTCGTTAATATCGTCGTTATTATCGTCATTATCATCGATATTATCGTCGTTATTATCGTCCTTATTATCGTCCTTATTATCGTCGTTATTATCGTCATTATCATCATTATTATCGTCGTTATTATCGTCGTTATTATCGTCATTATCATCGATATTATCGTCGTTATTATCGTCCTTATTATCGTTTATTATCGTCGTTAATATGGTCGTTTTATCGTCGTTATTATCGTCGTTAATATTGTCGTTATTATCGTCATTGTCATCGTTATTATCGTCGTCATTATCGTCGTTATATCGTCGTTTTATCGTCGTAATATTCGTCGTTAATACCGTCGTTATTATCGTCATTATCATCGATATTATCGTCGTTATTATCGTCGTTAATATCGTCGTTATTATCGTCATTATCATCGATATTATCGTCAATATTATCGTCGTTATTATCGTCGTTAATATCGCCGTTATTATCGTCGTTAATATCGTCGTTATTATCGTCGTTAATATCGTCGTTATTATCGTCATTAACATCGATATTATCGTCGTTATTATCGTCATTGTCATCGAAATATCGTCGTCATTATCGTCCTTGTTATCGTCGTTAATATCGTCATTGTCATCGTTATTATCGTCGTCATTATCGTCGTTAATATCGTCGTTTTATCGTCGTAATATTCGTCGTTAATACCGTCGTTATTATCGTCATTATCATCGATATTATCGTCGTTATTATCGTCGTTAATATCGTCGTTATTATCGTCATTATCATCGATATTATCGTCGATATTATCGTCGTTATTATCGTCGTAATATCGTCGTTATTATCGTCGTTAATATCGTCGTATTATCGTCATTAACATCGATATTATCGTCGTTATTATCGTCATTGTCATCGAAATATCGTCGTCATTATCGTCCTTGTTATCGTCGTTAATATCGTCGTTATTATCGTCGTTATTATCGTCATTGTCATCGTTATTATCGTCGTCATTATCGTCGTTAATATCGTCGTTTTATCGTCGTAATATTCGTCGTTAATACCGTCGTTATTATCGTCATTATCATCGATATTATCGTCGTTATTATCGTCGTTAATATCGTCGTTATTATCGTCATTATCATCGATATTATCGTCGTTATTTTCGTCGCTTTATCGTCGTTAATATCGTCGTTAATATCGTCGTTTAATCGTCGTTAATATCGTCGTTAATATCGTCGTTATTATCGTCATTAACATCGATATTATCGTCGTTATTATCGTCCTTATTATCGTCCTTATTATCGTCGTTATTATCGTCATTATCATAATTATTATCGTCGTTATTATCGTCGTTATTATCGTCATTAACATCGATATTATCGTCGTTATTATCGTCCTTATTATCGTCCTTATTATCGTCGTTAATATAGTCGTTTTATCGTCGTTATTATCGTCGTTAATATTGTCGTTATTATCGTCATTAACATCGATATTATCGTCGTTATTATCGTCATTGTCATCGATAATATCGTCGTCATTATCGTCCTTGTTATCGTCGTTAATATCGTCGTTATTATCGTCGTTATTATCGTCATTTTCATCGTTATTATCTTCGTCATTATCGTCGTTAATATCGTCGTTTTATCGTCGTAATATTCGTCGTTAATACCGTCGTTATTATCCTCATTATCATCGATATTATCGTCGTTATTATCGTAGTTATTATCGTCGTTATTATCCTTATTATCATCATTATTATCGTCGTTATTATCGTCGTTAATATCGTCGTTATTATCGTCATTATCATCGATATTATCGTCGTTATTATCGTCCTTATTATCGTCCTTATTATCGTCGTTAATATCGTCGTTTTATCGTCGTTATTATCGTCGTTATTATCGTCGTTAATATCGTCGTTATTATCGTCATTAACATCGATATTATCGTCGTTATTAACGTCATAGTCATCGATAATATCGTCGTCATTATCGTCCTTGTTATCGTCGTTAATATCGTCGTTATTATCGTCGTTATTATCGTCGTTTTATCGTCGTTAATATCGTCGTTATTATCGTCATTATCATCGATATTATCGTCGTTATTATCGTCCTTATTATCGTCCTTATTATCGTCGTTAATATCGTCGTTTTATCGTCGTTATTATCGTCGTTATTATCGTCATTGTCATCGATAATATCGTCGTCATTATCGTCCTTGTTATCGTCGTTAATATCGTCGTTATTACCGTCATTGTCATCGTTATTATCGTCGCTTTATCGTCGTTAATATCGTCGTTTTATCGTCGTTAATATCGTCGTTATTATCGTCATTAACATCGATATTATCGTCGTTATTATCGTCCTTATTATCGTCCTTATTATCGTCGTTAATATGGTCGTTTTATCGTCGTTATTATCGTCGTTAATATCGTTGTTATTATCTTCATTAACATCGATATTATCGTCGTTATTATCGTCATTGTCATCGATAATATCGTCGTCATTATCGTCCTTTTTATCGTCGTTAATATCGTCGATATTATCGTCGTTATTATCGTCGTTAATTTCGTCGTTATTATCGTCGTTAATATCGTCGTTATTATTGTCATTAACATCGATATTATCGTCGTTATTATCGTCATTGTCATCGAAAAATCGTCGTCATTATCGTCCTTGTTATCGTCGTTAATATCGTCGTTATTATCGTCGTTATTATCGTCATTGTCATCGTTATTATCGTCGTCATTATCGTCGTTAATATCGTCGTTTTATCGTCGTAATATTCGTCGTTAATACCGTCGTTATTATCGTCATTATAATCGATATTATCGTCGTTATTATCGTCGTTAATATCGTCGTTATTATCGTCATTATCATCGATATTATCGTCGTTACTATCGTCGATTTATCGTCGTTAATATCGTCGTTTTATCGTCGTTAATATCGTCGTTATTATCGTCATTAACATCGATATTATCGTCGTTATTATCGTCCTTATTATCGTCCTTATTATCGTCGTTAATATCGTCGTTTTATCGTCGTTATTATCGTCGTTAATATCGTCGTTAATATCGTCGTTATTATCGTCATTAACATCGATATTATCGTCGTTATTATCGTCATTGTCATCGATAATATCGTCGTCATTATCGTCCTTGTTATCGTCGTTAATATCGTCGTTATTATCGTCGTTATTATCGTCATTGTCATCGTTATTATCGTCGTCATTATCGTCGTTAATATCGTCGTTTTATCGTCGTAATATTCGTCGTTAATCCTGTCGTTATTATCGTCATTATCATCGATATTATCGTCGTTATTATCGTCGTTAATATCGTCGTTATTATCGTCATTATCATCGATATTATCGTCGTTATTATCGTCGATTTATCGTCGTTAATATCGTCGTTAATATCGTCGTTTTATCGTCGTTAATATCGTCGTTATTATCGTCATTAACATCGATATTATCGTCGTTATTATCGTCCTTATTATCGTCCTTATTATCGTCGTTAATATAGTCGTTTTATCGTCGTTATTATCGTCGTTAATATCGTCGTTATTATCTTCATTAACATCGATATTATCGTCGTTATTATCGTCATTGTCATCGATAATATCGTCGTCATTATCGTCCTTGTTATCGTCGTTAATATCGTCGTTATTATCGTCGTTATTATCGTCATTGTCATCGTTATTATCTTCGTCATTATCGTCGTTAATATCGTCGTTTTATCGTCGTAATATTCGTCGTTAATACCGTCGTTATTATCGTCATTATCATCGATATTATCGTCGTTATTATCGTAGTTATTATCGTCGTTATTATCCTTATTATCATCATTATTATCGTCGTTATTATCGTCGTTATTATCGTCGTTAATATCGTCGTTATTATCGTCATTATCATCGATATTATCGTCGTTATTATCGTCCTTATTATCGTCCTTATTATCGTCGTTAATATCGTCGTTTTATCGTCGTTATTATCGTCGTTATTATCGTCGTTAATATCGTCGTTATTATCGTCATTAACATCGATATTATCGTCGTTATTATCGTCATTGTCATCGATAATATCGTCGTCATTATCTTCCTTGTTATCGTCGTTAATATCGTCGTTATTTTCGTCGTTATTATCGTCATTAACATCGATATTTTCGTCGTTATTATCGTCATTGTCATCGATAATATCGTCGTCATTATCGTCCTTGTTATCGTCGGTAATATCGTCGTTATTATCGTCATTGTCATCGTTATTATCATCGTCATTATCGTCGTTAATATCGTCGTTTTATCGTCGTAATATTCGTCGTTAATACCGTCGTTATTATCGTCATTATCATCGATATTATCGTCGTTATTATCGTCGTTAATATCGTCGTTATTATCGTCATTATCATCGATATTATCGTCGTTATTATCGTCGCTTTATCGTCGTTAATATCGTCGTTTTATCGTCGTTAATATCGTCGTTATTATCGTCATTAACATCGATATTATCGTCGTTATTATCGTCGTTAATATCGTCGTTATTATCGTCATTATCATCGATATTATCGTCGATATTATCGTCGTTATTATCGTCGTTAATATCGTCGTTATTATCGTCGTTAATATCGTCGTTATTATCGTCATTAACATCGATATTATCGTCGTTATTATCGTCATTGTCATCGATAATATCGTCGTCATTATCGTCCTTGTTATCGTCGTTAATATCGTCGATATTATCGTCGTTATTATCGTCATTGTCATCGATAATATCGTCGTCATTATCGTCCTTGTTATCGTCGTTAATATCGTCGTTATTATCGTCGTTATTATCGTCATTGTCATCGTTATTATCGTCGTCATTATCGTCGTTAATATCGTCGTTTTATCGTCGTAATATTCGTCGTTAATCCCGTCGTTATTATCGTCATTATCATCGATATTATCGTCGTTATTATCGTCGTTAATATCGTCGTTATTATCGTCATTATCATCGATATTATCGTCGTT
>CAJVQJ010000088.1:0-59690 GCA_911387685.1 Dolichovespula media
ATTAACGACGATATTAACGACGATGATTGTGACAAAATAACGACGATATTAACGACGATAATTATGAGGATAATAAGGACGATAACAACGATGATAATGACGATATTAACGACGATATTAACGACGATAATAACGACGATAATAACGACGTTATTAACGACGATAATAACGACGATAAAAAGAAGATAATGACAATAATAACGACGATATTAACGACGATAATAACGACGATAATAAAGACGATATTAACGACGATAATAACGACGATAAAAAGAAGATAATGACAATAATAACGACGATATTGACGATGATAATTATGACGATAACAACGAAGATAATGACGATAATAACGACGACATTAACGACCATGATTATGACAAAATAACGACGTTATTAACGACGATAATTATGAGGATGATAAGGACGATAACAACGATGATAATGACGATAATAACGACGACATTAGCGACGATGTTTATGACAAAATAAGGACGATATTAACGACGATAATTATGAGGATAATAAGGACGATAACAACGATTATAATGACGATATTAACGACGATATTAACGACGATAATAACGACGTTAATAACGACGATAAAAAGAAGATAATGACAATAATAACGACGATATTATCGATGATATTTATGACGATAACAACGTAGATAATGACGATAATAACGACGACATTAACGACGATGATTATGACAAAATAACGACGATAATAACGACGATAATTATGAGGATGATAAGGACGATAACAACGATGATAATGACGATAATAACGACGACATTAACGACGATGATTATGACAAAATAACGACGATATTAACGACGATAATTATGAGGATAATGACGTCCATAACAACGAAGATAATGACGATAATAACGAAGACATTAACGACGATGATTATGACAAAATAACGACGATATTAACGACGATAATTATGAGGATGATAAGGACGATAACAACGATGATAATGACGATAATAACGACGACATTAGCGACGATGTTTATGACAAAATAACGACGATATTAACGACGATAATTATGAGGATAATAAGGACGATTACAACGATGATAATGACGATATTAACGACGATATTAACGACGATAATAACGACGTTAATAACGACGATAAAAAGAAGATAATGACAATAATAACGACGATATTATCGATGATATTTATGACGATAACAACGTAGATAATGACGATAATAACGACGACATTAACGACGATGATTATGACAAAATAACGACGATATTAACGACGATAATTATGAGGATGATAAGGACGATAACAACGATGATAATGACGATATTAACGACGATATTAACGACGATAATAACGACGATAATAAAGACGATATTAACGACGATAATAACGACGATAAAAAGAAGATAATGACAATAATAACGACGATATTAACGATGATAATTATGACGATAACAACGAAGATAATGACGATAATAACGACGACATTAGCGACGATGTTTATGACAAAATAACGACGATATTAACGACGATAATTATGAGGATGATAAGGACGATAACAACGATGATAATGACGATATTAACGACGATATTAACGACGATAATAACGACGATAATAAAGACGATATTAACGACGATAATAACGACGATAAAAAGAAGATAATGACAATAATAACGACGATATTAACGATGATAATTATGACGATAACAACGAAGATAATGACGATAATAACGACGACATTAGCGACGAAGTTTATGACAAAATAACGACGATATTAACGACGATAATTATGAGGATGATAAGGACGATAACAACGATGATAATGACGATAATAACGACGACATTAACGACGATAATAACGACGATATTAACGACGATAATAACGACGATAAAAAAAAGATAATGACAATAATAACGACGATATTAACTATGATATTTATGACGATAACAACGTAGATAATGACGATAATAACGACGACATTAACGACGATGATTATGACAAAATAACGACGATATTAACGACGATAATTATGAGGATGATAAGGACGATAACAACGATGATAATGACGATAATAACGACGACATTAACGACGATGATTATGACAAAATAACGACGATATTAACGACGATAATTATGAGGATGATAAGGACGATAACAACGATGATAATGACGATATTAACGACGATATTAACGACGATAATAACGACGATAATAAAGACGATATTAACGACGATAATAACGACGATAAAAAGAAGATAATGACAATAATAACGACGATATTAACGATGATAATTATGACGATAACAACGAAGATAATGACGATAATAACGACGACATTAACGTCGATGATTATGACAAAATAACGACGATATTAACGACGATAATTATGAGGATGATAAGGATGATAACAACGATGATAATGACGATAATAACGACGACATTAACGACGATGATTATGACAAAATAACGACGATATTAACGACGATAATTATGAGGATGATAAGGACGATAACAACGATTATAATGACGATAATAACGACGACATTAACGACGATGATTATGACAAAATAACGACGATATTAACGACGATAATTATGAGGATAATAAGGACGATAACAACGATGATAATGACGATATTAACGACGATATTAACGACGATAATAACGACGATATTAACGACGATAAAAAGAAGATAATGACAATAATAACGACGATATTAACGATGATATTTATGACGATAACAACGTAGATAATGACGATAATAACGACGACATTAACGACGATGATTATGAGGATGATAAGGACGATAACAACGATGATAATGACTATAATGACGACGACATTAACGACGATGATTATGTCAAAATAACGACGATATTAACGACGATAATTATAAGGATGATAAGGACGATAACAACGATGATAATGACGATATTAACGACGATATTAACGACGATAATAACGACGATAATAACGACGATATTAACGACGATACTAACGACGATAAAAAAAAGATAATGACAATAATAACGACGATATTAACGACGATAATAACGACGATAATAAAGACGATATTAACGACGATAATAACGACGATAAAAAGAAGATAATGACAATAATAACGACGATATTAACGATGATAAATATGACGATAATAACGACGACATTAACGTCGATGATTATGACAAAATAACGACGATATTAACGACGATAATTATGAGGATGATAAGGATGATAACAACGATGATAATGACGATAATAACGACGACATTAACGACGATGATTATGACAAAATAACGACGATATTAACGACGATAATTATGAGGATGATAAGGACGATAACAACGATGATAATGACGATATTAACGACGATATTAACGACGATAATAACGACGTTAATAACGACGATAAAAAGAAGATAATGACAATAATAACGACGATATTATCGATGATATTTATGACGATAACAACGCAGATAATGACGATAATAACGACGACTTTAACGACGATGATTATGACAAAATAACGACGATATTAATGACGATAATTATGATGATAATAAGGTCGATAACAACGATGATAATGACAATATTAACGACGATATTAACGACGATAATAACGACGATATTAACGACGATAAAAAGAAGATAATGACAATAATAACGACGATATTAACGATGATATTTATGACGATAACAACGTAGATAATGACGATAATAACGACGACATTAACGACGATGATTATGACAAAATAACGACGATATTAACGACGATAATTATGAGGATGATAAGGACGATAACAACGATGATAATGACGATAATAACGACGACATTAACGACGTTGATTATGACAAAATAACGACGATATTAACGACGATAATTATGAGGATAATAAGGACGATAACAACGATGATAATGACGATATTAACGACGATATTAACGACGATAATAACGACGTTAATAACGACGATAAAAAGAAGATAATGACAATAATAACGACGATATTATCGATGATATTTATGACGATAACAACGTAGATAATGACGATAATAACGACGACATTAACGACGATGAATATGACAAAATAACGACGATATTAACGACGATAATTATGAGGATGATAAGGACGATAACAACGATGATAATGACGATATTAACGACGATATTAACGACGATAATAACGACGATAATAAAGACGATATTAACGACGATAATAACGACGATAAAAAGAAGATAATGACAATAATAACGACGATATTAACGATGATAATTATGACGATAACAACGAAGATAATGACGATAATAACGACGACATTAACGTCGATGATTATGACAAAATAACGACGATATTAACGACGATAATTATGAGGATAATAAGGACGATAACAACGATGATAATGACGATATTAACGACGATATTAACGACGATAATAACGACGATATTAACGACGATAAAAAGAAGATAATGACAATAATAACGACGATATTAACGATGATATTTATGACGATAACAACGTAGATAATGACGATAATAACGACGACATTAACGACGATGATTATGAGGATGATAAGGACGATAACAACGATGATAATGACTATAATGACGACGACATTAACGACGATGATTATGTCAAAATAACGACGATATTAACGACGATAATTATAAGGATGATAAGGACGATAACAACGATGATAATGACGATATTAACGACGATATTAACGACGATAATAACGACGATAATAACGACGATATTAACGACGATAATAACGACGATAAAAAAAAGATAATGACAATAATAACGACGATATTAACGACGATAATAACGACGATAATAAAGACGATATTAACGACGATAATAACGACGATAAAAAGAAGATAATGACAATAATAACGACGATATTAACGATGATAAATATGACGATAATAACGACGACATTAACGTCGATGATTATGACAAAATAACGACGATATTAACGACGATAATTATGAGGATGATAAGGATGATAACAACGATGATAATGACGATAATAACGACGACATTAACGACGATGATTATGACAAAATAACGACGATATTAACGACGATAATTATGAGGATGATAAGGACGATAACAACGATGATAATGACGATATTAACGACGATATTAACGACGATAATAACGACGTTAATAACAACGATAAAAAGAAGATAATGACAATAATAACGACGATATTATCGATGATATTTATGACGATAACAACGCAGATAATGACGATAATAACGACGACTTTAACGACGATGATTATGACAAAATAACGACGATATTAATGACGATAATTATGATGATAATAAGGTCGATAACAACGATGATAATGACAATATTAACGACGATATTAACGACGATAATAACGACGATATTAACGACGATAAAAAGAAGATAATGACAATAATAACGACGATATTAACGATGATATTTATGACGATAACAACGTAGATAATGACGATAATAACGACGACATTAACGACGATGATTATGACAAAATAACGACGATATTAACGACGATAATTATGAGGATAATAAGGACGATAACAACGATGATAATGACGATAATAACGACGACATTAACGACGTTGATTATGACAAAATAACGACGATATTAACGACGATAATTATGAGGATAATAAGGACGATAACAACGATGATAATGACGATATTAACGACGATATTAACGACGATAATAACGACGTTAATAACGACGATAAAAAGAAGATAATGACAATAATAACGACGATATTATCGATGATATTTATGACGATAACAACGTAGATAATGACGATAATAACGACGACATTAACGACGATGATTATGACAAAATAACGACGATATTAACGACGATAATTATGAGGATGATAAGGACGATAACAACGATGATAATGACGATATTAACGACGATATTAACGACGATAATAACGACGATAATAAAGACGATATTAACGACGATAATAACGACGATAAAAAGAAGATAATGACAATAATAACGACGATATTAACGATGATAATTATGACGATAACAACGAAGATAATGACGATAATAACGACGACATTAGCGACGAAGTTTATGACAAAATAACGACGATATTAACGACGATAATTATGAGGATGATGAGGACGATAACAACGATGATAATGACGATAATAACGACGACATTAGCGACGATGTTTATGACAAAATAACGACGATATTAACGACGATATTTATGAGGATAATAAGGACGATAACAACGATGATAATGACGATATTAACGACGATATTAACGACGATAATAACGACGTTAATAACGACGATAAAAAGAAGATAATGACAATAATAACGACGATATTATCGATGATATTTATGACGATAACAACGTAGATAATGACGATAATAACGACGACATTAACGACGATGATTATGACAAAATAACGACGATAATTATGAGGATAATAAGGACGATAACAACGATGATAATGACGATATTAACGACGATATTAACGACGATAATAACGACGATATTAACGACGATAATAACGACGATAAAAAGAAGATAATGACAATAATAACGACGATATTAACGATGATATTTATGACGATAACAACGTAGATAATGACGATAATAACGACGACATTAACGACGATGATTATGACAAAATAACGACGATATTAACGACGATAATTATGAGGATGATAAGGACGATAACAACGATGATAATGACGATAATAACGACGACATTAACGACGATGATTATGACAAAATAACGACGATATTAACGACGATAATTATGAGGATGATAAGGACGATAACAACGATGATAATGACGATATTAACGACGATTTTAACGACGATAATAACGACGATAATAAAGACGATATTAACGACGATAATAACGACGATAAAAAGAAGATAATGACAATAATAACGACGATATTAACGATGATATTTATGACGATAACAACGTAGATAATGACGATAATAACGACGACATTAACGACGATGATTATGACAAAATAACGACGATATTAACGACGATAATTATGAGGATGATAAGGACGATAACAACGATGATAATGACGATAATAACGACGACATTAACGACGATGATTATGACAAAATAACGACGATATTAACGACGATAATTATGAGGATGATAAGGACGATAACAACGATGATAATGACGATCTTAACGACGATATTAACGACGATAATAACGACGATAATAAAGACGATATTAACGACGATAATAACGACGATAAAAGGAAGATAATGACAATAATAACGACGATATTAACGATGATAATTATGACGATAACAACGAAGATAATGACGATAATAACGACGACATTAGCGACGAAGTTTATGACAAAATAACGACGATATTAACGACGATAATTATGAGGATGATAAGGACGATAACAACGATGATAATGACGATATTAACGACGATATTAACGACGATAATAACGACGTTAATAACGACGATAAAAAGAAGATAATGACAATAATAACGACGATATTATCGATGATATTTATGACGATAACAACGTAGATAATGACGATAATAACGACGACATTAACGACGATGATTATAACAAAATAACGACGATAATTATGAGGATAATAAGGACGATAACAACGATGATAATGACGATATTACCGACGATATTAACGACGATAATAACGAGGATATTAACGACGATAATAACGACGATAAAAAGAAGATAATGACAATAATAACGACGATATTAACGATGATATTTATGACGATAACAACGTAGATAATGACGATAATAACGACGACATTAACGACGATGATTATGACAAAATAACGACGATATTAACGACGATAATTATGAGGATGATAAGGACGATAACAACGATGATAATGACGATAATAACGACGACATTAACGACGATGATTATGACAAAATAACGACGATATTAACGACGATAATTATGAGAATGATAAGGACGATAACAACGATGATAATGACGATATTAACGACGATATTAACGACGATAATAACGACGATAATAAAGACGATATTAACGACGATAATTACGACGATAAAAAGAAGATAATGACAATAATAACGACGATATTAACGATGATAATTATGACGATAACAACGAAGATAATGTCGATAATAACGACGACATTAACGTCGATGATTATGACAAAATAACGACGATATTAACGACGATAATTATGAGGATGATAAGGATGAAAACAACGATGATAATGACGATAATAACGACGACATTAACGACGATGATTATGACAAAATAACGACGATATTAACGACGATAATTATGAGGATGATAAGGACGATAACAACGATTATAATGACGATAATAACGACGACATTAACGACGATGATTATGACAAAATAACGACGATATTAACGACGATAATTATGAGGATAATAAGGACGATAACAACGATGATAATGACGATATTAACGACGATATTAACGACGATAATAACGACGATATTAACGACGATAAAAAGAAGATAATGACAATAATAACGACGATATTAACGATGATATTTATGACGATAACAACGTAGATAATGACGATAATAACGACGACATTAACGACGATGATTATGAGGATGATAAGGACGATAACAACGATGATAATGACGATATTAACGACGATATTAACGACGATAATAACGACGATAATAACGACGATATTAACGACGATAATAACGACGATAAAAAGAAGATAATGACAATAATAACGACGATATTAACGATGATATTTATGACGATAACAACGTAGATAATGACGATAATAACGACGACATTAACGACGATATTAACGACGATAATTATGAGGATAATATGGACGATAACAACGATGACAATGACGATATTAACGACGATAATAACGACTATAATTATGATGATAAAAACGACGATAATGTCGATAATAACGACGATATTAACGAAGATAATAACGACGATAACAACGAAGATAATGACGATAATATCGACGACATTAACGACGATGATTATGACAAAATAACTACGATATTAACGACGATAATTATGAGGATGATAAGGACGATAACAACGATGATATAGACGATAATAACGACGACATTAACAGCGATAATTATGTGGAATAATAAGGACGATAACAACGATTATAATGACGATATTAACGACGATATTAACGACGATAAAAAGAAGATGACAATAATAACGACGATATTAACGATGATATTTATGACGATAACAACGGTGATAATGACGATAATATCGACGACATTAACGACGATGATTATGACAAAATAACAACGATATTAACGACGATAATTATGAGGATAATAAGGACGATAATGACGATAATAACGACGACATTAACGACGATGATTGTGACAAAATAACGACGATATTAACGACGATAATTATGAGGATAATAAGGACGATAACAACGATGATAATGACGATATTAACGACGATATTAACGACGATAATAACGACGATAATTATGAGGATAATAAGGACGATAACAACGATTATAATGACGATATTAACGACGATATTAACGACGATAAAAAGAAGATAATGACAATAATAACGACGATATTAACGATGATATTTATGACGATAACAACGGAGATAATGACGATAATAACGACGACATTAACGACGATGATTATGACAAAATAACGACGATATTAACGACGATAATAATGAGGATAATAAGGACGATAACAACGATGATAATGACGATAATAACGACGACATTAACAGCGATAATTATGTGGATTAATAAGGACGATAACAACGATTATAATGACGATATTAACGACGATATTAACGATGATAAAAAGAAGAAAATGACAATAATAACGACGATATTAACGATGATATTTATGACGATAACAACGGAGATAATGACGATAATAACGACGACATTAACGACGATGATTATGACAAAATAACGACGATATTAACGACGATAATTATGAGGATAATAAGGACGATAACAACGATGATAATGACGATATTAACGACGATATTAACGACGATAATAACGACGATAATAACGACGATATTAACGACGATAAAAAGAAGATAATGACAATAATAACGTCGATATTAACGATGATATTTATGACGATAACAACGTAGATAATGACGATAATAACGACGACATTAATGACGATGATTATGACAAAATAACGACGATATTAACGACGATAATTATGAGGATAATAAGGACGATAACAACGATGACAATGACGATATTAACGACGATAATAACGACTATAATGATGATGATAAGAACGACGATAATGACGATAATAACGACGATAATAACGACGATAACAACGAAGATAATGACGATAATATCGACGACATTAACGACGATGATTATGACAAAATAACGACGATATTAACGACGATAATAATGACGATAATAAGGACGATAACAACGCTGATAATGACGATATTAACGACGATATTAACGACGATGATTATGACAAAATAACGACAATATTAACGACGATAATTATGAGGATAATAAGGACGATAACAACGTAGATAATGACGATAATAACGACGACATTAACGACGATGATTATGACAAAATAACGACGATATTAACGACGATAATTATGAGGATAATAAGGACGATAACAACGATGACAATGACGATATTAACGACGATAATAACGACTATAATTATGATGATAAAAACGACGATAATGACGATAATAACGACGATATTAACGACGATAATAACGACGATAACAACGAAGATAATGACGATAATATCGACGACATTAACGACGATGATTATGACAAAATAACGACGATATTAACGACGATAATTATGAGGATAATAAGGACGATAATGACGATAATAACGACGACATTAACGACGTTGATTATGACAAAATAACGACGATATTAACGACGATAATTATGAGGATAATAAGGACGATAACAACCATGATAATGACGATATTAACGACGATATTAACGACGATAATAACGACGATAATAACGACAATATTAACGACGATAATTATGAGGATAATAAGGACGATAACAACGTAGATAATGACGATAATAACGACGACATTAACGACGATGATTATGACAAAATAACGACGATATTAACGACGATAATTATGAGGATAATAAGGACGATAACAACGATGACAATGACGATATTAACGACGATAATAACGACTATAATTATGATGATAAAAACGACGATAATGACGATAATAACGACGATATTAACGACGATAATAACGACGATAACAACGAAGATAATGACGATAATATCGACGACATTAACGACGATGATTATGACAAAATAACGACGATATTAACGACGATAATTATGAGGATAATAAGGACGATAATGACGATAATAACGACGACATTAACGACGTTGATTATGACAAAATAACGACGATATTAACGACGATAATTATGAGGATAATAAGGACGATAACAACCATGATAATGACGATATTAACGACGATATTAACGACGATAATAACGACGATAATAACGACGATATTAACGACGATAATAACGACGATAAAAAGAAGATAATGACAATAATAACGACGATATTAACGAAGATATTTATGACGATAACAACGTAGATAATGACGATAATAACGACGACATTAACGACGATGATTATGACAAAATAACGACGATATTAACGACGATAATTATGAGGATAATAAGGACGATAACAACGATGACAATGACGATATTAACGACGATAATAACGACTATAATTATGATGATAAAAACGACGATAATGACGATAATAACGACGATATTAACGACGATAATAACGACGATAACAACGAAGATAATGACGATAATATCGACGACATTAACGACGATGATTATGACAAAATAACGACGATATTAACGACGATAATTATGAGGATCATAAGGACGATAACAACGATGATAATGACGATATTAACGACGATATTAACGACGATGATTATGACAAAATAACGACGATATTAACGACGATAATAACGACGATAACAACGAAGATAATGACGATAATATCGACGACATTAACGACGATGATTATGACAAAATAACGACGATATTAACGACGATAATTATGAGGATGATAAGGACGATAACAACGATGATAATGACGATAATAACGACGACATTAACAGCGATAATTATGTGGATTAATAAGGACGATAACAACGAAGATAATGACGATAATAACGACGACATTAACGACGATGATTATGACAAAATAACGACGATATTAACGACGATAATTATGAGGATAATAAGGACGATAACAACGATGATAATGACGATATTAACGACGATATTAACGACGATAATAACGACGATATTAACGACGATAAAAAGAAGATAATGACAATAATAACGACGATATTAACGATGATATTTATGACGATAACAACGTAGATAATGACGATAATAACGACGACATTAACGACGATGATTATGAGGATGATAAGGACGATAACAACGATGATAATGACGATATTAACGACGATATTAACGACGATAATAACGACGATAATAACGACGATATTAACGACGATAATAACGACGATAAAAAGAAGATAATGACAATAATAACGACGATATTAACGATGATATTTATGACGATAACAACGTAGATAATGACGATAATAACGACGACATTAACGACGATATTAACGACGATAATTATGAGGATAATATGGACGATAACAACGATGACAATGACGATATTAACGACGATAATAACGACTATAATTATGATGATAAAAACGACGATAATGTCGATAATAACGACGATATTAACGAAGATAATAACGACGATAACAACGAAGATAATGACGATAATATCGACGACATTAACGACGATGATTATGACAAAATAACTACGATATTAACGACGATAATTATGAGGATGATAAGGACGATAACAACGATGATATAGACGATAATAACGACGACATTAACAGCGATAATTATGTGGAATAATAAGGACGATAACAACGATTATAATGACGATATTAACGACGATATTAACGACGATAAAAAGAAGATAATGACAATAATAACGACGATATTAACGATGATATTTATGACGATAACAACGGTGATAATGACGATAATATCGACGACATTAACGACGATGATTATGACAAAATAACAACGATATTAACGACGATAATTATGAGGATAATAAGGACGATAATGACGATAATAACGACGACATTAACGACGATGATTGTGACAAAATAACGACGATATTAACGACGATAATTATGAGGATAATAAGGACGATAACAACGATGATAATGACGATATTAACGACGATATTAACGACGATAATAACGACGATAATTATGAGGATAATAAGGACGATAACAACGATTATAATGACGATATTAACGACGATATTAACGACGATAAAAAGAAGATAATGACAATAATAACGACGATATTAACGATGATATTTATGACGATAACAACGGAGATAATGACGATAATAACGACGACATTAACGACGATGATTATGACAAAATAACGACGATATTAACGACGATAATAATGAGGATAATAAGGACGATAACAACGATGATAATGACGATAATAACGACGACATTAACAGCGATAATTATGTGGATTAATAAGGACGATAACAACGATTATAATGACGATATTAACGACGATATTAACGATGATAAAAAGAAGAAAATGACAATAATAACGACGATATTAACGATGATATTTATGACGATAACAACGGAGATAATGACGATAATAACGACGACATTAACGACGATGATTATGACAAAATAACGACGATATTAACGACGATAATTATGAGGATAATAAGGACGATAACAACGATGATAATGACGATATTAACGACGATATTAACGACGATAATAACGACGATAATAACGACGATATTAACGACGATAAAAAGAAGATAATGACAATAATAACGTCGATATTAACGATGATATTTATGACGATAACAACGTAGATAATGACGATAATAACGACGACATTAACGACGATGATTATGACAAAATAACGACGATATTAACGACGATAATTATGAGGATAATAAGGACGATAACAACGATGACAATGACGATATTAACGACGATAATAACGACTATAATGATGATGATAAGAACGACGATAATGACGATAATAACGACGATAATAACGACGATAACAACGAAGATAATGACGATAATATCGACGACATTAACGACGATGATTATGACAAAATAACGACGATATTAACGACGATAATAATGACGATAATAAGGACGATAACAACGCTGATAATGACGATATTAACGACGATATTAACGACGATGATTATGACAAAATAACGACAATATTAACGACGATAATTATGAGGATAATAAGGACGATAACAACGTAGATAATGACGATAATAACGACGACATTAACGACGATGATTATGACAAAATAACGACGATATTAACGACGATAATTATGAGGATAATAAGGACGATAACAACGATGACAATGACGATATTAACGACGATAATAACGACTATAATTATGATGATAAAAACGACGATAATGACGATAATAACGACGATATTAACGACGATAATAACGACGATAACAACGAAGATAATGACGATAATATCGACGACATTAACGACGATGATTATGACAAAATAACGACGATATTAACGACGATAATTATGAGGATAATAAGGACGATAATGACGATAATAACGACGACATTAACGACGTTGATTATGACAAAATAACGACGATATTAACGACGATAATTATGAGGATAATAAGGACGATAACAACGATGATAATGACGATATTAACGACGATATTAACGACGATAATAACGACGATAATAACGACAATATTAACGACGATAATTATGAGGATAATAAGGACGATAACAACGTAGATAATGACGATAATAACGACGACATTAACGACGATGATTATGACAAAATAACGACGATATTAACGACGATAATTATGAGGATAATAAGGACGATAACAACGATGACAATGACGATATTAACGACGATAATAACGACTATAATTATGATGATAAAAACGACGATAATGACGATAATAACGACGATATTAACGACGATAATAACGACGATAACAACGAAGATAATGACGATAATATCGACGACATTAACGACGATGATTATGACAAAATAACGACGATATTAACGACGATAATTATGAGGATAATAAGGACGATAATGACGATAATAACGACGACATTAACGACGTTGATTATGACAAAATAACGACGATATTAACGACGATAATTATGAGGATAATAAGGACGATAACAACCATGATAATGACGATATTAACGACGATATTAACGACGATAATAACGACGATAATAACGACGATATTAACGACGATAATAACGACGATAAAAAGAAGATAATGACAATAATAACGACGATATTAACGAAGATATTTATGACGATAACAACGTAGATAATGACGATAATAACGACGACATTAACGACGATGATTATGACAAAATAACGACGATATTAACGACGATAATTATGAGGATAATAAGGACGATAACAACGATGACAATGACGATATTAACGACGATAATAACGACTATAATTATGATGATAAAAACGACGATAATGACGATAATAACGACGATATTAACGACGATAATAACGACGATAACAACGAAGATAATGACGATAATATCGACGACATTAACGACGATGATTATGACAAAATAACGACGATATTAACGACGATAATTATGAGGATCATAAGGACGATAACAACGATGATAATGACGATATTAACGACGATATTAACGACGATGATTATGACAAAATAACGACGATATTAACGACGATAATAACGACGATAACAACGAAGATAATGACGATAATATCGACGACATTAACGACGATGATTATGACAAAATAACGACGATATTAACGACGATAATTATGAGGATGATAAGGACGATAACAACGATGATAATGACGATAATAACGACGACATTAACAGCGATAATTATGTGGATTAATAAGGACGATAACAACGATTATAATGACGATATTAACGACGATATTAACGACGATAAAAAGAAGATAATGACAATAATAACGACGATATTAACGATGATATTTATGACGATAACAACGGAGATAATGACGATAATAACGACGACATTAACGACGATGATTATGACAAAATAACGACGATATTAACGACGATAATTATGAGGATAATAAGGACGATAACAACGATGATAATGACGATATTAACGACGATATTAACGACGATAATAACGACGATAATAACGACGATATTAACGACGATAATAACGACGATAAAAAGAAGATAATGACAATAATAACGACGATATTAACGATGATATTTATGACGATAACAACGTAGATAATGACGATAATAACGACGACATTAACGACGATGATTATGACAAAATAACGACGATATTAACGACGATAATTATGAGGATAATAAGGACGATAACAACGATGACAATGACGATATTAACGACGATAATAACGACTATAATTATGATGATAAAAACGACGATAATGACGATAATAACGACGATAACAACGAAGATAATGACGATAATATCGAAGTCATTAACGACGATGATTATGACAAAATAACGACGATATTAACGACGATAATTATGAGGATAATAAGGACGATAACAACGAAGATAATGACGATCATAACGACGACATTAACGACGATGATTATGACAAAATAACGACGATATTAACGACGATAATTATGAGGATAATAAGGACGATAACAACGATGATAATGACGATATTAACGACGATATTAACGACGATAATAACGACGATAATAACGACGATAATAACGACGATAATAACGACGATAAAAAGAAGATAATGACAATAATAACGACGATATTAACGATGATATTTATGACGATAACAACGAAGATAATGACGATAATAACGACGACATTAACGACGATGATTATGACAAAATAACGACGATATTAACGACGATAATTATGAGGATAATAAGGACGATAACAACGATGATAATGACGTTATTAACTACGATATTAACGACGATAATAACGACGATAATAACGACGATATTAAAGGCGATAATAACGACGATAAAAAGAAGATAATGACAATAATAACGACGATATTAACGACGATATTAACGATGATATTTATGACGATAACAACGTAGATAATGACGATAATAACGACGACATTAACGACGATGATTATGACAAAATAACGACGATATTAACGACGATAATTATGAGGATGATAAGGACGATAACAACGATGATAATGACGATAATAACGACGACATTAACGACGATGATTATGACAAAATAACGACGATATTAACAACGATAATTATGAGGATGATAAGGACGATAACAACGATGATAATGACGATAATAACGACGACATTAACGACGATAATTATGAGGATTAATAAGGACGATAACAACGATTTTAATGACGATATTAACGACGATATTAACGACGATAATAACGACGATAATAACGACGATATTATCGACGATAATAACGACGATAACAACGAAGATAATGACGATAATAACGACGACATTAACGACGATGATTATGACAAAATAACGACGATATTAACGACGATAATTATGAGGATAATAAGGACGATAACAACGATGATAATGACGATATGAACGACGATATTAACGACGATAATAACGACGATAATAACGACGATAGTAACGACGATATTAACGATGATAATAACGACGATAAAAAGAAGATAATGACAATAATAACGACGATATTAACGATGATAATTATGACAATAACAGCGAAGATAATGACGATATTAACGACGATAATTATGAGGATAATAACGACGATTACAACGATAGCAATGACGATATTAACGACGATAAAAACGACGATAATAACGACGATATTAACGACGATAATAACGACGATAAAAAGAAGATAATGACAATAATAACGACGATATTAACGATGATATTTATGACGATAACAACGTAGATAATGACGATAATAACGACGACATTAACGACGATGATTATGACAAAATAACGACGATATTAACGACGATAATTATGAGGATGGTAAGGACGATAGCAACGATGATAATGACGATAATAACGACGAAATTAACAGCGATAATTATGTGGATTAATAAGGACGATAACAACGATTATAATGACGATATTAACGACGATATTAACGACGATAATAACGAAGATAATAACGACGATATTATCGACGATAATTATGAGGATAATAAGGACGATAACAACGATAATAATGACGATATTAACGACGATATTAACGACGATAATAAAGACGATATTAACGACGATAATAACGACGATAAAAAGAAGATAATGACAATAATAACGACGATATTAACGATGATAATTATGACGATAACAACGAAGATAATGACGATAATAACGACGACATTAACGACGATGATTATGACAAAATAACGACGATATTAACGACGATAATTATGAGGATAATAAGGACGATAACAACGATGATAATGACGATATTAACGACGATATTAACGACGATGATTGTGACAAAATAACGACGATATTAACGACGATAATTATGAGGATAATAAGGACGATAACAACGATGATAATGACGATATTAACGACGATATTAACGACGATAATAACGACGATAATAACGACGATATTAACGACGATAATAACGACGATAAAAAGAAGATAATGACAATAATAACGACGATATTAACGACGATAATAACGACGATAATAAAGACGATATTAACGACGATAATAACGACGATAAAAAGAAGATAATGACAATAATAACGACGATATTAACGACGATAATAACGACGATAATAAAGACGATATTAACGACGATAATAACGACGATAAAAAGAAGATAATGACAATAATAACGACGATATTGACGATGATAATTATGACGATAACAACGAAGATAATGACGATAATAACGACGACATTAACGACCATGATTATGACAAAATAACGACGTTATTAACGACGATAATTATGAGGATGATAAGGACGATAACAACGATGATAATGACGATAATAACGACGACATTAGCGACGATGTTTATGACAAAATAAGGACGATATTAACGACGATAATTATGAGGATAATAAGGACGATAACAACGATTATAATGACGATATTAACGACGATATTAACGACGATAATAACGACGTTAATAACGACGATAAAAAGAAGATAATGACAATAATAACGACGATATTATCGATGATATTTATGACGATAACAACGTAGATAATGACGATAATAACGACGACATTAACGACGATGATTATGACAAAATAACGACGATAATTATGAGGATGATAAGGACGATAACAACGATGATAATGACGATAATAACGACGATATTAACGACGATGTTTATGACAAAATAACGACGATATTAACGATAATAATTATGAGGATGATAAGGACGATAACAACGATGATAATGACGATATTAACGACGATATTAACGACGATAATAACGACGATAATAACGACGATAGTAACGACGATATTAACGATGATAATAACGACGATAAAAAGAAGATAATGACAATAATAACGACGATATTAACGATGATAAGTATGACGATAACAGCGAAGATAATGACGATATTAACGACGATAATTATGAGGATAATAACGACGATTACAACGATAGCAATGACGATATTAACGACGATATTAACGACGATAATAACGACGATATTAACGACGATAATAACGACGATAAAAAAAAGATAATGACAATAATAACGACGATATTAACGACGATAATAACGACGATAATAAAGACGATATTAACGACGATAATAACGACGATAAAAAGAAGATAATGACAATAATAACGACGATATTAACGATGATAAATATGACGATAACAACGAAGATAATGACGATAATAACGACGACATTAACGTCGATGATTATGACAAAATAACGACGATATTAACGACGATAATTATGAGGATGATAAGGATGATAACAACGATGATAATGACGATAATAACGACGACATTAACGACGATGATTATGACAAAATAACGACGATATTAACGACGATAATTATGAGGATGATAAGGACGATAACAACGATGATAATGACGATATTAACGACGATATTAACGACGATAATAACGACGTTAATAACGACGATAAAAAGAAGATAATGACAATAATAACGACGATATTATCGATGATATTTATGACGATAACAACGTAGATAATGACGATAATAACGACGACATTAACGACGATGATTATGACAAAATAACGACGATATTAACGACGATAATTATGAGGATGATAAGGACGATAACAACGATGATAATGACGATAATAACGACGACATTAACGACGATGATTATGACAAAATAACGACGATATTAACGACGATAATTATGAGGATGATAAGGACGATAACAACGATGATAATGACGATAATAACGACGACATTAACGACGATGATTATGACAAAATAACGACGATATTAACGACGATAATTATGAGGATAATAAGGACGATAACAACGATGATAATGACGATATTAACGACGATATTAACGACGATGATTGTGACAAAATAACGACGATATTAACGACGATAATTATGAGGATAATAAGGACGATAACAACGATGATAATGACGATATTAACGACGATATTAACGACGATAATAACGACGATAATAACGACGATATTAACGACGATAATAACGACGATAAAAAGAAGATAATGACAATAATAACGACGATATTAACGACGATAATAACGACGATAATAAAGACGATATTAACGACGATAATAACGACGATAAAAAGAAGATAATGACAATAATAACGACGATATTGACGATGATAATTATGACGATAACAACGAAGATAATGACGATAATAACGACGACATTAACGACCATGATTATGACAAAATAACGACGTTATTAACGACGATAATTATGAGGATGATAAGGACGATAACAACGATGATAATGACGATAATAACGACGACATTAGCGACGATGTTTATGACAAAATAAGGACGATATTAACGACGATAATTATGAGGATAATAAGGACGATAACAACGATTATAATGACGATATTAACGACGATATTAACGACGATAATAACGACGTTAATAACGACGATAAAAAGAAGATAATGACAATAATAACGACGATATTATCGATGATATTTATGACGATAACAACGTAGATAATGACGATAATAACGACGACATTAACGACGATGATTATGACAAAATAACGACGATAATAACGACGATAATTATGAGGATGATAAGGACGATAACAACGATGATAATGACGATAATAACGACGACATTAACGACGATGATTATGACAAAATAACGACGATATTAACGACGATAATTATGAGGATAATGACGTCCATAACAACGAAGATAATGACGATAATAACGAAGACATTAACGACGATGATCATGACAAAATAACGACGATATTAACGACGATAATTATGAGGATGATAAGGACGATAACAACGATGATAATGACGATAATAACGACGACATTAGCGACGATGTTTATGACAAAATAACGACGATATTAACGACGATAATTATGAGGATAATAAGGACGATTACAACGATGATAATGACGATATTAACGACGATATTAACGACGATAATAACGACGTTAATAACGACGATAAAAAGAAGATAATGACAATAATAACGACGATATTATCGATGATATTTATGACGATAACAACGTAGATAATGACGATAATAACGACGACATTAACGACGATGATTATGACAAAATAACGACGATATTAACGACGATAATTATGAGGATGATAAGGACGATAACAACGATGATAATGACGATATTAACGACGATATTAACGACGATAATAACGACGATAATAAAGACGATATTAACGACGATAATAACGACGATAAAAAGAAGATAATGACAATAATAACGACGATATTAACGATGATAATTATGACGATAACAACGAAGATAATGACGATAATAACGACGACATTAGCGACGATGTTTATGACAAAATAACGACGATATTAACGACGATAATTATGAGGATGATAAGGACGATAACAACGATGATAATGACGATATTAACGACGATATTAACGACGATAATAACGACGATAATAAAGACGATATTAACGACGATAATAACGACGATAAAAAGAAGATAATGACAATAATAACGACGATATTAACGATGATAATTATGACGATAACAACGAAGATAATGACGATAATAACGACGACATTAGCGACGAAGTTTATGACAAAATAACGACGATATTAACGACGATAATTATGAGGATGATAAGGACGATAACAACGATGATAATGACGATAATAACGACGACATTAACGACGATAATAACGACGATATTAACGACGATAATAACGACGATAAAAAAAAGATAATGACAATAATAACGACGATATTAACTATGATATTTATGACGATAACAACGTAGATAATGACGATAATAACGACGACATTAACGACGATGATTATGACAAAATAACGACGATATTAACGACGATAATTATGAGGATGATAAGGACGATAACAACGATGATAATGACGATAATAACGACGACATTAACGACGATGATTATGACAAAATAACGACGATATTAACGACGATAATTATGAGGATGATAAGGACGATAACAACGATGATAATGACGATATTAACGACGATATTAACGACGATAATAACGACGATAATAAAGACGATATTAACGACGATAATAACGACGATAAAAAGAAGATAATGACAATAATAACGACGATATTAACGATGATAATTATGACGATAACAACGAAGATAATGACGATAATAACGACGACATTAACGTCGATGATTATGACAAAATAACGACGATATTAACGACGATAATTATGAGGATGATAAGGATGATAACAACGATGATAATGACGATAATAACGACGACATTAACGACGATGATTATGACAAAATAACGACGATATTAACGACGATAATTATGAGGATGATAAGGACGATAACAACGATTATAATGACGATAATAACGACGACATTAACGACGATGATTATGACAAAATAACGACGATATTAACGACGATAATTATGAGGATAATAAGGACGATAACAACGATGATAATGACGATATTAACGACGATATTAACGACGATAATAACGACGATATTAACGACGATAAAAAGAAGATAATGACAATAATAACGACGATATTAACGATGATATTTATGACGATAACAACGTAGATAATGACGATAATAACGACGACATTAACGACGATGATTATGAGGATGATCAGGACGATAACAACGATGATAATGACTATAATGACGACGACATTAACGACGATGATTATGTCAAAATAACGACGATATTAACGACGATAATTATAAGGATGGTAAGGACGATAACAACGATGATAATGACGATATTAACGACGATATTAACGACGATAATAACGACGATAATAACGACGATATTAACGACGATAATAACGACGATAAAAAAAAGATAATGACAATAATAACGACGATATTAACGACGATAATAACGACGATAATAAAGACGATATTAACGACGATAATAACGACGATAAAAAGAAGATAATGACAATAATAACGACGATATTAACGATGATAAATATGACGATAATAACGACGACATTAACGTCGATGATTATGACAAAATAACGACGATATTAACGACGATAATTATGAGGATGATAAGGATGATAACAACGATGATAATGACGATAATAACGACGACATTAACGACGATGATTATGACAAAATAACGACGATATTAACGACGATAATTATGAGGATGATAAGGACGATAACAACGATGATAATGACGATATTAACGACGATATTAACGACGATAATAACGACGTTAATAACGACGATAAAAAGAAGATAATGACAATAATAACGACGATATTATCGATGATATTTATGACGATAACAACGCAGATAATGACGATAATAACGACGACTTTAACGACGATGATTATGACAAAATAACGACGATATTAATGACGATAATTATGATGATAATAAGGTCGATAACAACGATGATAATGACAATATTAACGACGATATTAACGACGATAATAACGACGATATTAACGACGATAAAAAGAAGATAATGACAATAATAACGACGATATTAACGATGATATTTATGACGATAACAACGTAGATAATGACGATAATAACGACGACATTAACGACGATGATTATGACAAAATAACGACGATATTAACGACGATAATTATGAGGATGATAAGGACGATAACAACGATGATAATGACGATAATAACGACGACATTAACGACGTTGATTATGACAAAATAACGACGATATTAACGACGATAATTATGAGGATAATAAGGACGATAACAACGATGATAATGACGATATTAACGACGATATTAACGACGATAATAACGACGTTAATAACGACGATAAAAAGAAGATAATGACAATAATAACGACGATATTATCGATGATATTTATGACGATAACAACGTAGATAATGACGATAATAACGACGACATTAACGACGATGATTATGACAAAATAACGACGATATTAACGACGATAATTATGAGGATGATAAGGACGATAACAACGATGATAATGACGATATTAACGACGATATTAACGACGATAATAACGACGATAATAAAGACGATATTAACGACGATAATAACGACGATAAAAAGAAGATAATGACAATAATAACGACGATATTAACGATGATAATTATGACGATAACAACGAAGATAATGACGATAATAACGACGACATTAACGTCGATGATTATGACAAAATAACGACGATATTAACGACGATAATTATGAGGATAATAAGGACGATAACAACGATGATAATGACGATATTAACGACGATATTAACGACGATAATAACGACGATATTAACGACGATAAAAAGAAGATAATGACAATAATAACGACGATATTAACGATGATATTTATGACGATAACAACGTAGATAATGACGATAATAACGACGACATTAACGACGATGATTATGAGGATGATAAGGACGATAACAACGATGATAATGACTATAATGACGACGACATTAACGACGATGATTATGTCAAAATAACGACGATATTAACGACGATAATTATAAGGATGATAAGGACGATAACAACGATGATAATGACGATATTAACGACGATATTAACGACGATAATAACGACGATAATAACGACGATATTAACGACGATAATAACGACGATAAAAAAAAGATAATGACAATAATAACGACGATATTAACGACGATAATAACGACGATAATAAAGACGATATTAACGACGATAATAACGACGATAAAAAGAAGATAATGACAATAATAACGACGATATTAACGATGATAAATATGACGATAATAACGACGACATTAACGTCGATGATTATGACAAAATAACGACGATATTAACGACGATAATTATGAGGATGATAAGGATGATAACAACGATGATAATGACGATAATAACGACGACATTAACGACGATGATTATGACAAAATAACGACGATATTAACGACGATAATTATGAGGATGATAAGGACGATAACAACGATGATAATGACGATATTAACGACGATATTAACGACGATAATAACGACGTTAATAACAACGATAAAAAGAAGATAATGACAATAATAACGACGATATTATCGATGATATTTATGACGATAACAACGCAGATAATGACGATAATAACGACGACTTTAACGACGATGATTATGACAAAATAACGACGATATTAATGACGATAATTATGATGATAATAAGGTCGATAACAACGATGATAATGACAATATTAACGACGATATTAACGACGATAATAACGACGATATTAACGACGATAAAAAGAAGATAATGACAATAATAACGACGATATTAACGATGATATTTATGACGATAACAACGTAGATAATGACGATAATAACGACGACATTAACGACGATGATTATGACAAAATAACGACGATATTAACGACGATAATTATGAGGATGATAAGGACGATAACAACGATGATAATGACGATAATAACGACGACATTAACGACGTTGATTATGACAAAATAACGACGATATTAACGACGATAATTATGAGGATAATAAGGACGATAACAACGATGATAATGACGATATTAACGACGATATTAACGACGATAATAACGACGTTAATAACGACGATAAAAAGAAGATAATGACAATAATAACGACGATATTATCGATGATATTTATGACGATAACAACGTAGATAATGACGATAATAACGACGACATTAACGACGATGATTATGACAAAATAACGACGATATTAACGACGATAATTATGAGGATGATAAGGACGATAACAACGATGATAATGACGATATTAACGACGATATTAACGACGATAATAACGACGATAATAAAGACGATATTAACGACGATAATAACGACGATAAAAAGAAGATAATGACAATAATAACGACGATATTAACGATGATAATTATGACGATAACAACGAAGATAATGACGATAATAACGACGACATTAGCGACGAAGTTTATGACAAAATAACGACGATATTAACGACGATAATTATGAGGATGATGAGGACGATAACAACGATGATAATGACGATAATAACGACGACATTAGCGACGATGTTTATGACAAAATAACGACGATATTAACGACGATATTTATGAGGATAATAAGGACGATAACAACGATGATAATGACGATATTAACGACGATATTAACGACGATAATAACGACGTTAATAACGACGATAAAAAGAAGATAATGACAATAATAACGACGATATTATCGATGATATTTATGACGATAACAACGTAGATAATGACGATAATAACGACGACATTAACGACGATGATTATGACAAAATAACGACGATAATTATGAGGATAATAAGGACGATAACAACGATGATAATGACGATATTAACGACGATATTAACGACGATAATAACGACGATATTAACGACGATAATAACGACGATAAAAAGAAGATAATGACAATAATAACGACGATATTAACGATGATATTTATGACGATAACAACGTAGATAATGACGATAATAACGACGACATTAACGACGATGATTATGACAAAATAACGACGATATTAACGACGATAATTATGAGGATGATAAGGACGATAACAACGATGATAATGACGATAATAACGACGACATTAACGACGATGATTATGACAAAATAACGACGATATTAACGACGATAATTATGAGGATGATAAGGACGATAACAACGATGATAATGACGATATTAACGACGATTTTAACGACGATAATAACGACGATAATAAAGACGATATTAACGACGATAATAACGACGATAAAAAGAAGATAATGACAATAATAACGACGATATTAACGATGATATTTATGACGATAACAACGTAGATAATGACGATAATAACGACGACATTAACGACGATGATTATGACAAAATAACGACGATATTAACGACGATAATTATGAGGATGATAAGGACGATAACAACGATGATAATGACGATAATAACGACGACATTAACGACGATGATTATGACAAAATAACGACGATATTAACGACGATAATTATGAGGATGATAAGGACGATAACAACGATGATAATGACGATCTTAACGACGATATTAACGACGATAATAACGACGATAATAAAGACGATATTAACGACGATAATAACGACGATAAAAGGAAGATAATGACAATAATAACGACGATATTAACGATGATAATTATGACGATAACAACGAAGATAATGACGATAATAACGACGACATTAGCGACGAAGTTTATGACAAAATAACGACGATATTAACGACGATAATTATGAGGATGATAAGGACGATAACAACGATGATAATGACGATATTAACGACGATATTAACGACGATAATAACGACGTTAATAACGACGATAAAAAGAAGATAATGACAATAATAACGACGATATTATCGATGATATTTATGACGATAACAACGTAGATAATGACGATAATAACGACGACATTAACGACGATGATTATAACAAAATAACGACGATAATTATGAGGATAATAAGGACGATAACAACGATGATAATGACGATATTAACGACGATATTAACGACGATAATAACGAGGATATTAACGACGATAATAACGACGATAAAAAGAAGATAATGACAATAATAACGACGATATTAACGATGATATTTATGACGATAACAACGTAGATAATGACGATAATAACGACGACATTAACGACGATGATTATGACAAAATAACGACGATATTAACGACGATAATTATGAGGATGATAAGGACGATAACAACGATGATAATGACGATAATAACGACGACATTAACGACGATGATTATGACAAAATAACGACGATATTAACGACGATAATTATGAGAATGATAAGGACGATAACAACGATGATAATGACGATATTAACGACGATATTAACGACGATAATAACGACGATAATAAAGACGATATTAACGACGATAATTACGACGATAAAAAGAAGATAATGACAATAATAACGACGATATTAACGATGATAATTATGACGATAACAACGAAGATAATGTCGATAATAACGACGACATTAACGTCGATGATTATGACAAAATAACGACGATATTAACGACGATAATTATGAGGATGATAAGGATGAAAACAACGATGATAATGACGATAATAACGACGACATTAACGACGATGATTATGACAAAATAACGACGATATTAACGACGATAATTATGAGGATGATAAGGACGATAACAACGATTATAATGACGATAATAACGACGACATTAACGACGATGATTATGACAAAATAACGACGATATTAACGACGATAATTATGAGGATAATAAGGACGATAACAACGATGATAATGACGATATTAACGACGATATTAACGACGATAATAACGACGATATTAACGACGATAAAAAGAAGATAATGACAATAATAACGACGATATTAACGATGATATTTATGACGATAACAACGTAGATAATGACGATAATAACGACGACATTAACGACGATGATTATGAGGATGATAAGGACGATAACAACGATGATAATGACTATAATGACGACGACATTAACGACGATGATTATGTCAAAATAACGACGATATTAACGACGATAATTATGAGGATAATAAGGACGACAACAACGATGATAATGACGATATTAACGACGATATTAACGACGATAATAACGACGATAATAACGACGATATTAACGACGATAATAACGACGATAAAAAAAAGATAATGACAATAATAACGACGATATTAACGACGATAATAACGACGATAATAAAGACGATATTAACGACGATAATAACGACGATAAAAAGAAGATAATGACAATAATAACGACGATATTAACGATGATAAATATGACGATAACAACGAAGATAATGACGATAATAACGACGACATTAACGTCGATGATTATGACAAAATAACGACGATATTAACGACGATAATTATGAGGATGATAAGGATGATAACAACGATGATAATGACGATAATAACGACGACATTAACGACGATGATTATGACAAAATAACGACGATATTAACGACGATAATTATGAGGATGATAAGGACGATAACAACGATGATAATGACGATATTAACGACGATATTAACGACGATAATAACGACGTTAATAACGACGATAAAAAGAAGATAATAACAATAATAACGACGATATTATCGATGATATTTATGACGATAACAACGTAGATAATGACGATAATAACGACGACTTTAACGACGATGATTATGACAAAATAACGACGATATTAACGACGATAATTATGATGATAATAAGGTCGATAACAACGATGATAATGACAATATTAAAGACGATATTAACGACGATAATAACGACGATATTAACGACGATAAAAAGAAGATAATGACAATAATAACGACGATATTAACGATGATATTTATGACGATAACAACGTAGATAATGACGATAATAACGACGACATTAACGACGATGATTATGACAAAATAACGACGATATTAACGACGATAATTATGAGGATGATAAGGACGATAACAACGATGATAATGACGATAATAACGACGACATTAACGACGATGATTATGACAAAATAACGACGATATTAACGACGATAATTATGAGGATAATAAGGACGATAACAACGATGATAATGACGATAATAACGACGACATTAGCGACGATGTTTATGACAAAATAACGACGATATTAACGACGATATTTATGAGAATAATAAGGACGATAACAACGATGATAATGACGATATTAACGACGATATTAACGACGATAATAACGACGTTAATAACGACGATAAAAAGAAGATAATGACAATAATAACGACGATATTATCGATGATATTTATGACGATAACAACGTAGATAATGACGATAATAACGACGACATTAACGACGATGATTATGACAAAATAACGACGATAATTATGAGGATAATAAGGACGATAACAACGATGATAATGACGATATTAACGACGATATTAACGACGATAATAACGACGATATTAACGACGATAATAACGACGATAAAAAGAAGATAATGACAATAATAACGACGATATTAACGATGATATTTATGACGATAACAACGTAGATAATGACGATAATAACGACGACATTAACGACGATGATTATGACAAAATAACGACGATATTAACGACGATAATTATGAGGATGATAAGGACGATAACAACGATGATAATGACGATAATAACGACGACATTAACGACGATGATTATGACAAAATAACGACGATATTAACGACGATAATTATGAGGATGATAAGGACGATAACAACGATGATAATGACGATAATAACGACGACATTAACGACGATGATTATGACAAAATAACGACGATATTAACGACGATAATTATGAGGATAATAAGGACGATAACAACGATGACAATGACGATATTAACGACGACATTAACGACGATGATTATGACAAAATAACGACGATATTAACGACGATAATTATGAGGATAATAAGGACGATAACAACGATGATAATGACGATATTAATGACGATATTAACGGCGATAATAACGACGATAATAACGACGATATTAACGACGATAATAACGACGATAAAAAGAAGATAATGACAATAATAACGACGATATTAACGATGATATTTATGACGATAACAACGTAGATAATGACGATAATAACGACGACATTAACGACGATGATTATGACAAAATAACGACGATATTAACGACGATAATTATGAGGATGATAAGGACGATAACAACGATGATAATGACGATATTAACGACGATATTAACGACGATAATAACGACGATAATAAAGACGATATTAACGACGATAATAACGACGATAAAAAGAAGATAATGACAATAATAACGACGATATTAACGATGATAATTATGACGATAACAACGAAGATAATGACGATAATAACGACGACATTAACTTCGATGATTATGACAAAATAACGACGATATTAACGACGATAATTATGAGGATGATAAGGATGATAACAACGATGATAATGACGATAATAACGACGACATTAACGACGATGATTATGACAAAATAACGACGATATTAACGACGATAATTATGAGGATGATAAGGACGATAACAACGATTATAATGACGATAATAACGACGACATTAACGACGATGATTATGACAAAATAACGACGATATTAACGACGATAATTATGAGGATAATAAGGACGATAACAACGATGATAATGACGATATTAACGACGATATTAACGACGATAATAACGACGATATTAACGACGATAAAAAGAAGATAATGACAATAATAACGACGATATTAACGATGATATTTATGACGATAACAACGTAGATAATGACGATAATAACGACGACATTAACGACGATGATTATGAGGATGATAAGGACGATAACAACGATGATAATGACTATAATGACGACGACATTAACGACGATGATTATGTCAAAATAACGACGATATTAACGACGATAATTATGAGGATAATAAGGACGATAACAACGATGATAATGACGATATTAACGACGATATTAACGACGATAATAACGACGATAATAACGACGATATTAACGACGATAATAACGACGATAAAAAAAAGATAATGACAATAATAACGACGATATTAACGACGATAATAACGACGATAATAAAGACGATATTAACGACGATAATAACGACGATAAAAAGAAGATAATGACAATAATAACGACGATATTAACGATGATAAATATGACGATAACAACAAAGATAATGACGATAATAACGACGACATTAACGTCAATGATTATGACAAAATAACGACGATATTAACGACGATAATTATGAGGATGATAAGGATGATAACAACGATGATAATGACGATAATAACGACGACATTAACGACGATGATTATGACAAAATAACGACGATATTAACGACGATAATTATGAGGAAAATAAGGACGATAACAACGATGACAATGACGATATTAACGACGATAATAACGACGATGATTATGACAAAATAACGAGGATAATTATGAGGATAATAAGGACGATAACAACGATGGTAATGACGATATTAACGACGATATTAACGACGATAATAACGACGATATTAACGACGATAATAACGACGATAGAAAGAAGATAATGACAATAATAACGACGATATTAACGATGATATTTATGACGATAACAACGTAGATAATGACGATAATAACGACGACATTAACGACGATGATTATGACAAAATAACGACGATATTAACGACGATAATTATGAGGATGATAAGGACGATAACAACGATGATAATGACGATAATAACGACGACATTAACGACGATGATTATGACAAAATAACGACGATATTAACGACGATATTTATGAGGATAATAAGGACGATAACAACGATGATAATGACGATATTAACGACGATATTAACGACGATAATAACGACGTTAATAACGACGATAAAAAGAAGATAATGACAATAATAACGACGATATTATCGATGATATTTATGACGATAACAACGTAGATAATGACGATAATAACGACGACATTAACGACGATGATTATGACAAAATAACGACGATAATTATGAGGATAATAAGGACGATAACAACGATGATAATGACGATATTAACGACGATATTAACGACGATAATAACGACGATATTAACGACGATAATAACGACGATAAAAAGAAGATAATGACAATAATAACGACGATATTAACGATGATATTTATGACGATAACAACGTAGATAATGACGATAATAACGACGACATTAACGACGATGATTATGACAAAATAACGACGATATTAACGACGATAATTATGAGGATGATAAGGACGATAACAACGATGATAATGACGATATTAACGACGATATTAACGACGATAATAACGACGATAATAAAGACGATATTAACGACGATAATAACGACGATAAAAAGAAGATAATGACAATAATAACGACGATATTAACGATGATAATTATGACGATAACAACGAAGATAATGACGATAATAACGACGACATTAACTTCGATGATTATGACAAAATAACGACGATATTAACGACGATAATTATGAGGATGATAAGGATGATAACAACGATGATAATGACGATAATAACGACGACATTAACGACGATGATTATGACAAAATAACGACGATATTAACGACGATAATTATGAGGATGATAAGGACGATAACAACGATGATAATGACGATAATAACGACGACATTAACGACGATGATTATGAGGATGATAAGGACGATAACAACGATGATAATGACTATAATGACGACGACATTAACGACGATGATTATGTCAAAATAACGACGATATTAACGACGATAATTATGAGGATAATAAGGACGATAACAACGATGATAATGACGATATTAACGACGATATTAACGACGATAATAACGACGATAATAACGACGATATTAACGACGATAATAACGACGATAAAAAAAAGATAATGACAATAATAACGACGATATTAACGACGATAATAACGACGATAATAAAGACGATATTAACGACGATAATAACGACGATAAAAAGAAGATAATGACAATAATAACGACGATATTAACGATGATAAATATGACGATAACAACAAAGATAATGACGATAATAACGACGACATTAACGTCGATGATTATGACAAAATAACGACGATATTAACGACGATAATTATGAGGATGATAAGGATGATAACAACGATGATAATGACGATAATAACGACGACATTAACGACGATGATTATGACAAAATAACGACGATATTAACGACGATAATTATGAGGAAAATAAGGACGATAACAACGATGACAATGACGATATTAACGACGATAATAACGACGATGATTATGACAAAATAACGAGGATAATTATGAGGATAATAAGGACGATAACAACGATGGTAATGACGATATTAACGACGATATTAACGACGATAATAACGACGATATTAACGACGATAATAACGACGATAGAAAGAAGATAATGACAATAATAACGACGATATTAACGATGATATTTATGACGATAACAACGTAGATAATGACGATAATAACGACGACATTAACGACGATGATTATGACAAAATAACGACGATATTAACGACGATAATTATGAGGATGATAAGGACGATAACAACGATGATAATGACGATAATAACGACGACATTAACGACGATGATTATGACAAAATAACGACGATATTAACGACGATATTTATGAGGATAATAAGGACGATAACAACGATGATAATGACGATATTAACGACGATATTAACGACGATAATAACGACGTTAATAACGACGATAAAAAGAAGATAATGACAATAATAACGACGATATTATCGATGATATTTATGACGATAACAACGTAGATAATGACGATAATAACGACGACATTAACGACGATGATTATGACAAAATAACGACGATAATTATGAGGATAATAAGGACGATAACAACGATGATAATGACGATATTAACGACGATATTAACGACGATAATAACGACGATATTAACGACGATAATAACGACGATAAAAAGAAGATAATGACAATAATAACGACGATATTAACGATGATATTTATGACGATAACAACGTAGATAATGACGATAATAACGACGACATTAACGACGATGATTATGACAAAATAACGACGATATTAACGACGATAATTATGAGGATGATAAGGACGATAACAACGATGATAATGACGATATTAACGACGATATTAACGACGATAATAACGACGATAATAAAGACGATATTAACGACGATAATAACGACGATAAAAAGAAGATAATGACAATAATAACGACGATATTAACGATGATAATTATGACGATAACAACGAAGATAATGACGATAATAACGACGACATTAACTTCGATGATTATGACAAAATAACGACGATATTAACGACGATAATTATGAGGATGATAAGGATGATAACAACGATGATAATGACGATAATAACGACGACATTAACGACGATGATTATGACAAAATAACGACGATATTAACGACGATAATTATGAGGATGATAAGGACGATAACAACGATGATAATGACGATAATAACGACGACATTAACGACGATGATTATGAGGATGATAAGGACGATAACAACGATGATAATGACTATAATGACGACGACATTAACGACGATGATTATGTCAAAATAACGACGATATTAACGACGATAATTATGAGGATAATAAGGACGATAACAACGATGATAATGACGATATTAACGACGATATTAACGACGATAATAACGACGATAATAACGACGATATTAACGACGATAATAACGACGATAAAAAAAAGATAATGACAATAATAACGACGATATTAACGACGATAATAACGACGATAATAAAGACGATATTAACGACGATAATAACGACGATAAAAAGAAGATAATGACAATAATAACGACGATATTAACGATGATAAATATGACGATAACAACAAAGATAATGACGATAATAACGACGACATTAACGTCGATGATTATGACAAAATAACGACGATATTAACGACGATAATTATGAGGATGATAAGGATGATAACAACGATGATAATGACGATAATAACGACGACATTAACGACGATGATTATGACAAAATAACGACGATATTAACGACGATAATTATGAGGAAAATAAGGACGATAACAACGATGACAATGACGATATTAACGACGATAATAACGACTATAATTATGATGATAAAAACGACGATAATGACGATAATAACGACAATATTAACGACGATAATAACGACGATAACAACGAAGATAATGACGATAATATCGACGACATTAACGACGATGATGATGACAAAATAACGACGATATTAACGACGATAATTATGAGGATGATAAGGACGATAACAACGATGATAATGACGATAATAACGACGACATTAACAGCGATAATTATGTGGATTAATAAGGACGATAACAACGATTATAATGACGATATTAACGACGATATTAACGACGATAAAAAGAAGATAATGACAATAATAACGACGATATTAACGATGATATTTATGACGATAACAACGGTGATAATGACGATAATATCGACGACATTAACGACGATGATTATGAGAAAATAACGACGATATTAACGACGATAATTATGAGGATAATAAGGACGATAATGACGATAATAACGACGACATTAACGACGATGATTATGACAAAATAACGACGATATTAACGACGATAATTATGAGGATAATAAGGACGATAACAACGATGATAATGACGATATTAACGACGATATTAACGACGATAATAACGACGATGATTATGACAAAATATCGACGATATTAACGACGATAATAACGACGATAACAACGAAGATAATGACGATAATATCGACGACATTAACGACGATGATTATGACAAAATAACGACGATATTAACGACGATAATTATGAGGATGATAAGGACGATAACAACGATGATAATGAAGATAATAACGACGACATTAACAGCGATAATTATGTGGATTAATAAGGACGATAACAACGATTATAATGACGATGTTAACGACAATATTAACGACGATAAAAAGAAGATAATGACAATAATAACGACGATATTAACGATGATATTTATGACGATAACAACGGAGATAATGACGATAATAACGACGACATTAACGACGATGATTATGACAAAATAACGACGATATTAACGACGATAATTATGAGGATAATAAGGACGATAACAACGATGATAATGACGATATTAACGACGATATTAACGACGATAATAACGACGTTAATAACGACGATAAAAAGAAGATAATGACAATAATAACGACGATATTATCGATGATATTTATGATGATAACAACGTAGATAATGACGATAATGACGACGACATTAACGACGATGATTATGACAAAATAACGACGATATTAACGACGATGATTATGAGGATAATAAGGACGATAACAACGATGATAATGACGATATTAACGACGATATTAACGACGATAATAACGGCGATAATAAAGACGATATTAACGACGATAGTAACGACGATAAAAAGAAGATAATGACAATAATAACGACGATATTATCGATGATATTTATGACGATAACAACGTAGATAATGACGATAAAACGACGACATTAACGTCGATGATTATGACAAAATAACGACGATATTAACGACGATGATTATGAGGATGATAAGGACGATAACAACGATGATAATGACAATATTAACGACGATATTAACGACGATAATAACGACGATAATAACGACGATATTAACGACGATAATAACGACGATAAAAAGAAGATAATGACAATAATAACGACGATATTAACGATGATAATTATGACGATAACAACGAAGATAATGACGATAATAACGACGACATTAACGACGATGATTATGACAAAATGACGACGATATTAACGACGATAATTATGAGGATGATAAGGACGATAATAACGACGATAAAAAGAAGATAATGACAATAATAACGACGATATTAACGATGATATTTATGACCATAACAACGTAGATAATGACGATAATAACGACGACATTAACGACGATGATTATGACAAAATAACGACGATATTAACGACGATAATTATGAGGATGATAAGGACGATAACAACGATGATAATGACGATATTAATGACGATATTAACGGCAATAATAACGACGATAATAACGACGATATTAACGACGATAATAACGACGATAATAACGACGATAAAAAGAAGATAATGACAATAATAACGACGATATTAACGATGATATTTATGACGATAACAACGTAGATAATGACGATAATAACGACGACATTAACGACGATGATTATGACGAAATAACGACGATATTAACGACGATAATTATGAGGATAATAACGACGATAACAACGAAGATAATGACGATAATAACGACGATATTAACGATGATATTTATGACGATAACAACGTAGATAATGACGATAATAACGACGACATTAACGACGGTGATTATGACAAAATAAAGACGATATTAACGACGATGATTATGAGGATAATAAGGACGATAACAACGATGATAATGACGATATTAACGACGATATTAACGACGATAATAACGACGATAATAACGACGATATTAACGACGATAATAACGACGATAAAAAGAAGAAAATGACAATAATAACGACGATATTAACGATGATATTTATGACGATAACAAGGTAGATAATGACGATAATAACGACGACATTATCGACGATGATTATGACAAAATAAAGACGATATTAACGACGATAATTATGAGGATAATAACGACGATAACAACGAAGATAATGACGATAATAACGACGACATTAACGACGGTGATTATGACAAAATAACGACGATATTAACGACGATAATTATGAGGATGATAAGGACGATAACAACGATTATAATGACGATAATAACGACGACATTAACGACGATGATTATGACAAAATAACGACGATATTAACGACGATAATTATGAGGATAATAAGGCCGTAACAACGATGATAATGACGATAATAACGACGACATTAAAGACGATGATTATGACAAAATAACGACGATATAAACGACGATAATTATGAGGATAATAAGGACGATAACAACGATGGTAATGACGATAATAACGACGACATTAACGACGATGATTATGACAAAATAACGACGATATCAACGACGATAATTATGAGGATGAAGAGGACGATAACAACGATGATAATGACGATAATAACGACGACATTAACGACGATGATTGTGACAAAATAACGACGATATTAATGATGATAATTATGAGGATAATAAGGACGATAACAACGATGATAATGACGATATTAACGACGATATTAACGACGATAATAACGACGATATTATCGACGATAATAAAGACGATAAAAACGAAGATATTGACGATAAAAACGACCACATTAATGACGATGATTATGACAAAATAACGAAGATATTATCGACGATAATAACGACGATAACAACGATGATAATGACGATATTAACGACTATATTAACGACGATAATAACGACGATAATAACGACGATATTAACGACGATAATAACGACGATAAAAAGAAGATAATGACAATAATAACGACGATATTAACGATGATAATTATGACGATAAGAACGAAGATAATGACGATAATAACGACGACATTAACGACGATGATTATGACAAAATAACGACGATATTAACGACGATATTTATGAGGATAATAAGGACGATAACAACGATGATAATGACGATAATAACGATGATAATTATGACGATAATAACGACGATAACAACGAAGATAATGACGATTATAACGACGACATTAACGACGATGATTATGACAAAATAACGACGATATTAACAACGATAATTATGAGGATAATAAGGACGATAACAACGATGGTAATGACGATAATAACGACGACATTAACGACGATGATTATGACAAAATAACGGCGATATTTACGACGATAATAACGATGATATTAACGACGATAATAACGACGATAACAACGAAGATTATGACGATAATATCGACGATATTAACGACGATATTTATGAGGATAATAACGACGATAACAACGATGATAATGACGATATTAACGACGATAATAACGACTTTAATTATGATGATAAAATGACGATAATGACGATGATAATTATGACGATAATAACGACGATAACAACGAAGATAATGACGATAATAACGACGACATTAACGACGATGATTGTGACAAAATAACGACGATATTAACGACGATAATTATGAGGATAATAAGGACGATAACAACGATGGTAATGACGATAATAACGACGACATTAACTACGATGATTGTAACAAAATAACGGCGATATTTACGACGATAATAACGATAATATTAACGACGATAATAACGACGATAACAACGAAGATAATGACGATAATATCGACGATATTAACGACGATATTTATGAGGATAATAAAGACGATAACAACGATGATAATGACGATATTAACGACGATAATAACGACTTTAATTATGATGATAAAATGACGATAATGACGATGATAATTATGACGATAATAACGACGATAACAACGAAGATAATGACGATAATAACGACGACATTAACGACGATGATTGTGACAAAATAACGACGGTATTAACGACGATAATTATGAGGATAATAAGGACGATAACAACGATGATAATGACGATAATAACGACGACATTAACGACGATGATTGTGACAAAATAACGACGATATTAAGGATGATAATTATGAGGATAATAAGTACGATAACAACGATGATAATGACGATATTAACGACGATATTAACGACGATAATAACGACGATATTAACGACGGTAATAAAGACAATAAAAACGAAGAAAATGCGTATAAAAACGACGACATTAACGACGATGATTATGAAAAAATAACGAGGATATTATCGACGATAATTATGAGGATATTAAGGACGTAACAACGATGATAATGACGATAATAACGACGACATTAAAGACGATGATTATGACAAAATAACGACGATATAAACGACGATAATTATGAGGATAATATGGATGATAACAAAGATGGTAATGACGATAATAACGACGACATTAACGACGATAATGACGACGATAAAAACGAAGATAATGACGATAATAACGACGACATTGACGACGATGATTATGACAAAATAACGACGATATTAACGACGATAATTATGAGGATAATAAGGACGATAACAACGATGATAATGACGATAATAACGACGATATTAATGACGATAAAAAGAAGATAATGACAATAATAACGACGATATTAACGATGATATTTATGACGATAACAACGTAGATAATGACGATAATAACGACGACATTAACGACGATGATTATGACAAAATAACGACGATATTAACGACGATAATTATGAGGATGATAAGAACGATAACAACGATGATAATGACGATAATAACGACGACATTAACGACGATGATTATGACAAAATAACGACGATATTAACGACGATAATTATGAGGATGATAAGGACGATAACAACGATGATAATGACGATAATAACGACGACATTAACGACGATGATTATGACAAAATAACGACGATATTAACGACGATAATTATGAGGATAATAAGGACGATAACAACGATGACAATGACGATATTAACGACGATAATAACGACTATAATTATGATGATAAAAACGACGATAATGACGATAATAACGACAATATTAACGACGATAATAACGACGATAACAACGAAGATAATGACGATAATATCGACGACATTAACGACGATGATGATGACAAAATAACGACGATATTAACGACGATAATTATGAAGATGATAAGGACGATAACAACGATGATAATGACGATAATAACGACGACATTAACAGCGATAATTATGTGGATTAATAAGGACGATAACAACGATTATAATGACGATATTAACGACGATATTAACGACGATAAAAAGAAGATAATGACAATAATAACGACGATATTAACGATGATATTTATGACGATAACAACGGTGATAATGACGATAATATCGACGACATTAACGACGATGATTATGAGAAAATAACGACGATATTAACGACGATAATTATGAGGATAATAAGGACGATAATGACGATAATAACGACGACATTAACGACGATGATTATGACAAAATAACGACGATATTAACGACGATAATTATGAGGATAATAAGGACGATAACAACGATGATAATGACGATATTAACGACGATATTAACGACGATAATAACGACGATGATTATGACAAAATAACGACGATATTAACGACGATAATAACGACGATAACAACGAAGATAATGACGATAATATCGACGACATTAACGACGATGATTATGACAAAATAACGACGATATTAACGACGATAATTATGAGGATGATAAGGACGATAACAACGATGATAATGAAGATAATAACGACGACATTAACAGCGATAATTATGTGGATTAATAAGGACGATAACAACGATTATAATGACGATATTAACGACGATATTAACGACGATAAAAAGAAGATAATGACAATAATAACGACGATATTAACGATGATATTTATGACGATAACAACGGAGATAATGACGATAATAACGACGACATTAACGACGATGATTTTGACAAAATAACGACGATATTAACGACGATAATTATGAGGATAATAAGGACGATTACAACGATGATAATGACGATTTTAACGACGATATTAACGACGATAATAACGACGATAATAACGACGATATTAACGACGATAATAACGACGATAAAAAGAAGATAATGACAATAATAACGACGATATTAACGATGATATTTATGACGATAACAACGTAGATAATGACGATAATAACGACGACATTAACGACGATGATTATGACAAAATAACGACGATATTAACGACGATAATTATGAGGATAATAAGGACGATAACAACGATGACAATGACGATATTAACGACGATAATAACGACTATAATTATGATGATAAAAACGACGATAATGACGATAATAACGACGATAACAACGAAGATAATGACGATAATATCGACGACATTAACGACGATGATTATGACAAAATAACGACGATATTAACGACGATAATTATGAGGATAATAAGGACGATAACAACGAAGATAATGACGATAATAACGACGACATTAACGACGATGATTATGACAAAATAACGACGATATTAACGACGATAATTATGAGGATAATAAGGACGATAACAACGATGATAATGACGATATTAACGACGATATTAACGACGATAATAACGACGATAATAACGACGATAATAACGACGATAATAACGACGATAAAAAGAAGATAATGACAATAATAACGACGATATTAACGATGATATTTATGACGATAACAACGAAGATAATGACGATAATAACGACGACATTAACGACGATGATTATGACAAAATAACGACGATATTAACGACGATAATTATGAGGATGATAAGGATGATAACAACGATGATAATGACGATAATAACGACGACATTAACGACGATGATTATGACAAAATAACGACGATATTAACGACGATAATTATGAGGATGATAAGGACGATAACAACGATTATAATGACGATAATAACGACGACATTAACGACGATGATTATGACAAAATAACGACGATATTAACGACGATAATTATGAGGATAATAAGGACGATAACAACGATGATAATGACGATATTAACGACGATATTAACGACGATAATAACGACGATATTAACGACGATAAAAAGAAGATAATGACAATAATAACGACGATATTAACGATGATATTTATGACGATAACAACGTAGATAATGACGATAATAACGACGACATTAACGACGATGATTATGAGGATGATAAGGACGATAACAACGATGATAATGACTATAATGACGACGACATTAACGACGATGATTATGTCAAAATAACGACGATATTAACGACGATAATTATGAGGATAATAAGGACGATAACAACGATGATAATGACGATATTAACGACGATATTAACGACGATAATAACGACGATAATAACGACGATATTAACGACGATAATAACGACGATAAAAAAAAGATAATGACAATAATAACGACGATATTAACGACGATAATAACGACGATAATAAAGACGATATTAACGACGATAATAACGACGATAAAAAGAAGATAATGACAATAATAACGACGATATTAACGATGATAAATATGACGATAACAACGAAGATAATGACGATAATAACGACGACATTAACGTCGATGATTATGACAAAATAACGACGATATTAACGACGATAATTATGAGGATGATAAGGACGATAACAACGATGATAATGACGATATTAACGACGATATTAACGACGATAATAACGACGTTAATAACGACGATAAAAAGAAGATAATGACAATAATAACGACGATATTATCGATGATATTTATGACGATAACAACGTAGATAATGACGATAATAACGACGACTTTAACGACGATGATTATGACAAAATAACAACGATATTAACGACGATAATTATGATGATAATAAGGTCGATAACAACGATGATAATGACAATATTAACGACGATATTAACGACGATAATAACGACGATATTAACGACGATAAAAAGAAGATAATGACAATAATAACGACGATATTAACGATGATATTTATGACGATAACAACGTAGATAATGACGATAATAACGACGACATTAACGACGATGATTATGACAAAATAACGACGATATTAACGACGATAATTATGAGGATGATAAGGACGATAACAACGATGATAATGACGATAATAACGACGACATTAACGACGATGATTATGACAAAATAACGACGATATTAACGACGATAATTATAAGGATAATAAGGACGATAACAACGATGATAATGACGATATTAATGACGATATTAACGGCGATAATAACGACGATAATAACGACGATATTAACGACGATAATAACGACGATAAAAAGAAGATAATGACAATAATAACGACGATATTAACGATGATATTTATGACGATAACAACGTAGATAATGACGATAATAACGACGACATTAACGACGATGATTATGACAAAATAACGACGATATTAACGACGATAATTATGAGGATGATAAGGACGATAACAACGATGATAATGACGATAATAACGACGACATTAGCGACGATGTTTATGACAAAATAACGACGATATTAACGACGATAATTATGAGGATAATAAGGACGATAACAACGATGATAATGACGATATTAACGACGATATTAACGACGATAAAAAGAAGATAATGACAATAATAACGACGATATTAACGATGATATTTATGACGATAACAACGTAGATAATGACGATAATAACGACGACATTAACGACGATGATTATGACAAAATAAGGACGATATTAACGACGATAATTATGAGGATGATAAGGACGATAACAACGATGATAATGACGATAATAACGACGACATTAGCGACGATGTTTATGACAAAATAACGACGATATTAACGACGATAATTATGAGGATAATAAGGACGATAACAACGATGATAATGACGATATTAACGACGATATTAACGACGATAATAACGACGATATTAACGACGATAAAAAGAAGATAATGACAATAATAACGACGATATTAACGATGATATTTATGACGATAACAACGTAGATAATGACGATAATAACGACGACATTAACGACGATGATTATGAGGATGATAAGGACGATAACAACGATGATAATGACGATAATGACGACGACATTAGCGACGATAATAACGACGACATTAACGACGATGATTATGACAAAATAACGACGATATTAACGACGATAATTATGAGGATAATAAGGACGATCACAACGATGATAATGACGATATTAACGACGATATTAACGACGATAATAACAACGATATTAACGACGATAAAAAGAAGATAATGACAATAATAACGACGATATTAACGATGATATTTATGACGATAACAACGTAGATAATGACGATAATAACGACGACATTAACGACGATGATTATGACAAAATAACGACGATATTAACGACGATAATTATGAGGATGATAAGGACGATAACAACGATGATAATGACGATAATAACGACGACATTAACGACGATGATTATGACAAAATAACGACGATATTAACGACGATAATTATGAGGATGATAAGGACGATAACAACGAAGATAATGACGATAATAACGACGACATTAACGACGATGATTATGACAAAATAACGACGATATTAACGACGATAATTATGAGGATGATAAGGACGATAACAACGATGATAATGACGATAATAACGACGACATTAACGACGTTGATTATGACAAAATAACGACGATATTAACGACGATAATTATGAGGATGATAAGGACGATAACAACGATGATAATGACGATAATAACGACGACATTAGCGACGATGATTATGACAAAATAACGACGATATTAACGACGATAATTATGAGGATGATAAGGACGATAACAACGATTATAATGACGATAATAACGACGACATTAACGACGATGATTATGACAAAATAACGACGATATTAACGACGATAATTATGAGGATAATAAGGACGATAACAACGATGATAATGACGATATTAACGACGATATTAACGACGATAATAACGACGATATTAACGACGATAAAAAGAAGATAATGACAATAATAACGACGATATTAACGATGATATTTATGACGATAACAACGTAGATAATGACGATAATAACGACGACATTAACGACGATGATTATGACAAAATAACGACGATATTAACGACGATAATAATGAGGATGATAAGGACGATAACAACGATGATAATGACGATAATAACGACGACATTAACGACGATGATTATGACAAAATAACGACGATATTAACGACGATAATTATGAGGATGATAAGGACGATAACAACGATGATAATGACGATATTAACGACGATATTAACGACGATAATAACGACGATAATAAAGACGATATTAACGACGATAATAACGACGATAAAAAGAAGATAATGACAATAATAACGACGATATTAACGATGATAATTATGACGATAACAACGAAGATAATGACGATAATAACGACGACATTAACGTCGATGATTATGACAAAATAACGACGATATTAACGACGATAATTATGAGGATGATAAGGATGATAACAACGATGATAATGACGATAATAACGACGACATTAACGACGATGATTATGACAAAATAACGACGATATTAACGACGATAATTATGAGGATGATAAGGACGATAACAACGATTATAATGACGATAATAACGACGACATTAACGACGATGATTATGACAAAATAACGACGATATTAACGACGATAATTATGAGGATAATAAGGACGATAACAACGATGATAATGACGATATTAACGACGATATTAACGACGATAATAACGACGATATTAACGACGATAAAAAGAAGATAATGACAATAATAACGACGATATTAACGATGATATTTATGACGATAACAACGTAGATAATGACGATAATAACGACGACATTAACGACGATGATTATGAGGATGATAAGGACGATAACAACGATGATAATGACTATAATGACGACGACATTAACGACGATGATTATGTCAAAATAACGACGATATTAACGACGATAATTATGAGGATAATAAGGACGATAACAACGATGATAATGACGATATTAACGACGATATTAACGACGATAATAACGACGATAATAACGACGATATTAACGACGATAATAACGACGATAAAAAAAAGATAATGACAATAATAACGACGATATTAACGACGATAATAACGACGATAATAAAGACGATATTAACGACGATAATAACGACGATAAAAAGAAGATAATGACAATAATAACGACGATATTAACGATGATAAATATGACGATAACAACGAAGATAATGACGATAATAACGACGACATTAACGTCGATGATTATGACAAAATAACGACGATATTAACGACGATAATTATGAGGACGATAAGGACGATAACAACGATGATAATGACGATATTAACGACGATATTAACGACGATAATAACGACGTTAATAACGACGATAAAAAGAAGATAATGACAATAATAACGACGATATTATCGATGATATTTATGACGATAACAACGTAGATAATGACGATAATAACGACGACTTTAACGACGATGATTATGACAAAATAACAACGATATTAACGACGATAATTATGATGATAATAAGGTCGATAACAACGATGATAATGACAATATTAACGACGATATTAACGACGATAATAACGACGATATTAACGACGATAAAAAGAAGATAATGACAATAATAACGACGATATTAACGATGATATTTATGACGATAACAACGTAGATAATGACGATAATAACGACGACATTAACGACGATGATTATGACAAAATAACGACGATATTAACGACGATAATTATGAGGATGATAAGGACGATAACAACGATGATAATGACGATAATAACGACGACATTAACGACGATGATTATGACAAAATAACGACGATATTAACGACGATAATTATGAGGATAATAAGGACGATAACAACGATGATAATGACGATATTAATGACGATATTAACGGCGATAATAACGACGATAATAACGACGATATTAACGACGATAATAACGACGATAAAAAGAAGATAATGACAATAATAACGACGATATTAACGATGATATTTATGACGATAACAACGTAGATAATGACGATAATAACGACGACATTAACGACGATGATTAAGACAAAATAACGACGATATTAACGACGATAATTATGAGGATGATAAGGACGATAACAACGATGATAATGACGATAATAACGACGACATTAGCGACGATGTTTATGACAAAATAACGACGATATTAACGACGATAATTATGAGGATAATAAGGACGATAACAACGATGATAATGACGATATTAACGACGATATTAACGACGATAATAACGACGATAATAACGACGATATTAACGACGATAATAACGACGATAAAAAGAAGATAATGACAATAATTACGACCATATTAAAGATGATATTTATGCCGATAACAACGTAGATAATGACGATAATAACGACGACATTAACGACGATTATTATGACAATATAACGACGATATTAACGACGATAATTATGAGGATGATAAGGACGATAACAACGATGATAATGACGATAATAACGACGACATTAACGACGATGATTGTGACAAAATAACGACGATATTAACGACGATAATTATGAGGATAATAAGGACGATAACAACGATGATAATGACGATATTAACGACGATATTAACGACGATAATAACGACGATAATAACGATGATATTAACGACGATAATAACGACGATAAAAAGAAGATAATGACAATAATAACGACGATATTAACGACGATAATAACGACGATAATAAAGACGATATTAACGACGATAATAACGACGATAAAAAGAAGATAATGACAATAATAACGACGATATTGACGATGATAATTATGACGATAACAACGAAGATAATGACGATAATAACGACGACATTAACGACGATGATTATGACAAAATTACGTCGATATTAACGACGATAATTATGAGGATGATAAGGACGATAACAACGATGATAATGACGATAATAACGACGACATTAACGACGATGATTATGACAAAATAACGACGATATTAACGACGATAATTATGAGGATAATAAGGACGATAACAACGATTATAATGACGATATTAACGACGATATTAACGACGATAATAACGACGTTAATAACGACGATAAAAAGAAGATAATGACAATAATAACGACGATATTATCGATGATATTTATGACGATAACAACGTAGATAATGACGATAATAACGACGACATTAACGACGATGATTATGACAAAATAACGACGATATTAACGACGATAATTATGAGGATGATAAGGACGATAACAACGAAGATAATGACGATAATAACGACGACATTAACGACGATGATTATGACAAAATAACGACGATATTAACGACGATAATTATGAGGATGATAAGGACGATAACAACGATGATAATGACGATAATAACGACGACATTAACGACGTTGATTATGACAAAATAACGACGATATTAACGACGATAATTATGAGGATGATAAGGACGATAACAACGATGATAATGACGATAATAACGACGACATTAGCGACGATGTTTATGACAAAATAACGACGATATTAATGACGATAATTATGAGGATAATAAGTACGACAACAACGATGATAATGACGATATTAACGACGATATTAACGACGATAATAACGACGATATTAACGACGATAATAACGACGATAAAAAGAAGATAATGACAGTAATAACGACGATATTAACGATGATATTTATGACGATAACAACGTTGATAATGACGATATTAACGACGATATTAACGACGATAATAACGACGATAATAAAGACGATATTAATGACGATAATAACGACGATAAAAAGAAGATAATGACAATAATAACGACGATATTAACGATGATAATTATGACGATAACAACGAAGATAATGACGATAATAACGACGACATTAACGACGATGATTATGACAAAATAAAGACGATATTAACGACGATAATTATGAGGATAATAAGGACGATAACAACGATGATAATGACGATAATAACGACGACATTAACGACGATGATTATGACAAAATAACGACGATATTAACGACGATAATTATGAGGATAATAAGGACGATAACAACGCTGATAATGACGATATTATCGACGATATTAACGACGATGATAACGACGATAATAAAGACGATATTAATGACGATAATAACGACGATAAAAAGAAGATAATGACAATAATAACGACGATATTAACGATGATAATTATGACGATAACAACGAAGATAATGACGATAATAACGACGACATTAACGACGATGATTATGACAAAATAAAGACGATATTAACGACGATAATTATGAGGATAATAAGGACGATAACAACGATGATAATGACGATAATAACGACGACATTAACGACGATGATTATGACAAAATAACGACGATATTAACGACGATAATTATGAGGATGATAAGGACGATAACAACGATGATAATGACGATAATAACGACGACATTAACGACGATGATTTTGACAAAATAACGACGATATTAACGACGATAATTATGAGGATAATAAGGACGATAACAACGATGATAATGAAGATATTAATGACGATATTAACGACGATAATAACGACGATAAAAAGAAGATAATGACAATAATAACGACGATATTAACGATGATAATTATGACGATAACAACGAAGATAATGACGATAATAACGACGACATTAACGACGATGATTATGACAAAATAACGACGATATTAACGACGATAATTATGAGGATAATAAGGACGATAACAACGATGACAATGACGATAATAACGACGACATTAACGACGATAATTATGACGATAATAAGGACGATAACAACGATGATAATGACGATATTAACGACGATATTAACGACGATGATTATGACAAAATAACGACGATATTAACGACGACAACTATGAGGATGATAAGGACGATAACAACGATGATAATGACGATATTAACGACGATATTAATGACGATAATAACGACGATAATAAAGCCGATATTAACGACGATAATAACGACGATAAAAAGAAGAAAATGACAATAATAACGACGATATTAACGATGATATTTATGACGATAACAACGTAGATAATGACGATAATAACGACGACATTAACGACGAAGATTATGAAAAAATAACGACGATATTAACGACGATAATTATGAGGATGATAAGGACGATAATAACGACGATAAAAAGAAGATAATGACAATAATAACGACGATATTAACGATGATATTTATGACGATAACAACGTAGATAATGACGATAATAACGACGACATTAGCGACGATGTTTATGACAAAATAACGACGATATTAACGACGATAATTATGAGGATAATAAGGACGATAACAACGATGATAATGACGATATTAACGACGATATTAACGACGATAATAACGACGATAATAACGACGATATTAACGACGATAAAAACGACGATAAAAAGAAGAAAATGACAATAATAACGACGATATTAACGATGATATTTATGACGATAACAACGTAGATAATGACGATAATAACGACGACATTAACGACGATGATTATGACAAAATAACGACGATATTAACGACGATAATTATGAGGATAATAACGACGATAACAACGAAGATAATGACGATAATAACGACGACATTAACGACGATGATTATGACAAAATAACGACGATATTAACGACGATAATTATGAGGACAATAAGGACGATAACAACGATGATAATGACGATATTAACGACGATATTAACGACGATAATAACGACGATAATAAAGACGATATTAACGACGATAATAACGACGATAAAAAGAAGATAATGACAATAATAACGACGATATTAACGATGATATTTATGACGATAACAACGTAGATAATGACGATAATAACGACGACATTAGCGACGATGTTTATGACAAAATAACGACGATATTAACGACGATAATTATGAGGATAATAAGGACGATAACAACGATTATAATGACGATATTAACGACGATATTAACGACGATAATAACGACGTTAAAAACGACGATAAAAAGAAGATAATGACAATAATAACGACGATATTATCGATGATATTTATGACGATAACAACGTAGATAATGACGATAATAACGACGACATTAACGACGATGATTATGACAAAATAACGACGATATTAACGACGATAATTATGAGGATGATAAGGACGATAACAACGATGATAATGACGATATTAACGACGATATTAACGACGATAATAACGACGTTAATAACGACGATAAAAAGAAGATAATGACAATAATAACGACGATATTATCGATGATATTTATGACGATAACAACGTAGATAATGACGATAATAACGACGACATTAACGACGATGATTATGACAAAATAACGATGATATTAACGACGATAATTATGAGGATGATAAGGACGATAACAACGATTATAATGACGATATTAACGACGATAATAACGTCGATATTAACGACGATAATAAAGACAATAAAAAGAAGATAATGACAATAATAACGACGATATTAACGATAATATTTATGACGATAACAACGTAGATAATGACGATAATAACGACGACATTAACGACGATGATTATGACAAAATAACGACGATATTAACGACGATAATTATGAGGATGATAAGGACGATAACAACGATGATAATGACGATATTAACGACGATATTAACGACGATAATAACGACGTTAATAACGACGATAAAAAGAAGATAATGACAATAATAACGACGATATTATCGATGATATTTATGACGATAACAACGTAGATAATGACGATAATAACGACGACATTAACGACGATGATTATGACAAAATAACGATGATATTAACGACGATAATTATGAGGATGATAAGGACGATAACAACGATGATAATGACGATATTAACGACGACATTAACGACGATGATTGTGACAAAATAACGACGATATTAACGACGATAATTATGAGGATAATAAGGACGATAACAACGATGATAATAACGATATTAACGACGATAATAACGACGATATTAACGACGATAATAACGACGTTAATAACGACGATAAAAAGAAGATAATGACAATAATAACGACGATATTATCGATGATATTTATGACGATAACAACGTAGATAATGACGATAATAACGACGACATTAACGACGATGATTATGACAAAATAACGACGATATTAACGACGATAATTATGAGGATGATAAGGACGATAACAACGATGATAATGACGATAATAACGACGACATTAACGACGATGATTGGGACAAAATAACGACGATATTAACGACGATAATTAAGAGGATGATAAGGACGATAACAACGATGATAATGACGATATTAACGACGATATTAACGACGATAATAACGACGTTAATAACGACGATAAAAAGAAGATAATGACAATAATAACGACGATATTATCGATGATATTTATGACGATAACAACGATGATAATGACGATAATAACGACGTCATTAACGACGATGATTATGACAAAATAACGACGATATTAACGACGATAATTATGAGGATGATAAGGACGATAACAACGATGATAATGACGATAATAACGACGACATTAACGACGATGATTGTGACAAAATAACGACGATATTAACGACGATAATTATGAGGATAATAAGGACGATAACAACGATGATAATGACGATATTAACGACGATAATAACGACGATAACAACGATGATAATGACGAAATAACGACGATAATAACGACGATAATTATGAGGATAATAACGACGATAACAACGATGACAATGACGATAATAACGACGATATTAACGACGATAATTATGCGGATAATAACGACAATAACAACGATGATAATAACGATAATAACGACGATATTAACGACGATAATTATGAGGATAATAAGGACGATAACAACGATGATAATGACGATATTAACGACGATATTAACGACGATAATAAAGACAATAAAAAGAAGATAATGACAATAATAACGACGATATTATCAATGATATTTATGACGATAACAACGTAGATAATGACGATAATAACGACGACATTAACGACGATGATTATGACAAAATAACGACGATATTAACGACGATAATTATGAGGATGATAAGGACGATAACAACGATGATAATGACGATATTAACGACGATATTAACGACGATAATAACGACGTTAATAACGACGATAAAAAGAAGATAATGACAATAATAACGACGATATTATCGATGATATTTATGACGATAACAACGTAGATAATGACGATAATAACGACGACATTAACGACGATGATTATGACAAAATAACGACGATATTAACGACGATAATTATGAGGATAATAAGGACGATAACAACGATGATAATGACGATATTAACGACGATAATAACGACGATATTAACGACGATAATAAAGACAATAAAAAGAAGATAATGACAATAATAACGACGATATTAACGATAATATTTATGACGATAACAACGTAGATAATGACGATAATAACGACGACATTAACGACGATGATTATGACAAAATAACGACGATATTAACGACGATAATTATGAGGATGATAAGGACGATAACAACGATGATAATGACGATATTAACGACGATATTAACGACGATAATAACGACGTTAATAACGACGATAAAAAGAAGATAATGACAATAATAACGACGATATTATCGATGATATTTATGACGATAACAACGTAGATAATGACGATAATAACGACGACATTAACGACGATGATTATGACAAAATAACGACGATATTAACGACGATAATTATGAGGATGATAAGGACGATAACAACGATGATAATGACGATATTAACGACGATATTAACGACGATAATAACGACGTTAATAACGACGATAAAAAGAAGATAATGACAATAATAACGACGATATTATCGATGATATTTATGACGATAACAACGTAGGTAATGACGATAATAACGACGACATTAACGACGATGATTATGACAAAATAACGACGATATTAACGACGATAATTATGAGGATGATAAGGACGATAACAACGATGATAATGACGATATTAACGACGACATTAACGACGATGATTGTGACAAAATAACGACGATATTAACGACGATAATTATGAGGATGATAAGGACGATAACAACGATGATAATGACGATATTAACGACGACATTAACGACGATGATTGTGACAAAATAACGACGATATTAACGACGATAATTATGAGGATAATAAGGACGATAACAACGATGATAATAACGATATTAACGACGATATTAACGACGATAATAACGACGTTAATAACGACGATAAAAAGAAGATAATGACAATAATAACGACGATATTATCGATGATATTTATGACGATAACAACGTAGATAATGACGATAATAACGACGACATTAACGACGATGATTATGACAAAATAACGACGATATTAACGACGATAATTATGAGGATGATAAGGACGATAACAACGATGATAATGACGATATTAACGACGATGATTGTGACAAAATAACGACGATATTAACGACGATAATTATGAGGATAATAAGGACGATAACAACGATGATAATAACGATATTAACGACGATAATAACGACGATATTAACGACGATAATAACGACGTTAATAACGACGATAAAAAGAAGATAATGACAATAATAACGACGATATTATCGATGATATTTATGACTATAACAACGTAGATAATGACGATAATAACGACGACATTAACGACGATGATTATGACAAAATAACGACGATATTAACGACGATAATTATGAGGATGATAAGGACGATAACAACGATGATAATGACGATATTAACGACGATATTAACGACGATAATAACGACGTTAATAACGACGATAAAAAGAAGATAATGACAATAATAACGACGATATTATCGATGTTATTTATGACGATAACAACGTAGATAATGACGATAATAACGACGACATTAACGACGACATTAACGACGATGATTATGACAAAATAACGACGATATTAACGACGATAATTATGAGGATGATAAGGACGATAACAACGATGATAATGACGATATTAACGACGATATTAACGACGATAATAACGACGTTAATAACGACGATAAAAAGAAGATAATGACAATAATAACGACGATATTATCGATGTTATTTATGACGATAACAACGTAGATAATGACGATAATAACGACGACATTAACGACGACGATTATGACAAAATAACGACGATATTAACGACGATAATTATGAGGATAATAAGGACGATAACAACGATGATAATGACGATATTAACGACGATATTAACGACGATAATAACGACGATATTAACGACGATAATAAAGACAATAAAAAGAAGATAATGACAATAATAACGACGATATTAAAGATAATATTTATGACGATAACAACGTAGATAATGACGATAATAACGACGACATTAACGACGATGATTATGACAAAATAACGACGATATTAACGACGATAATTATGAGGATGATAAGGACGATAACAACGATGATAATGACGATAATAACGACGACATTAGCGACGATGTTTATGACAAAATAACGACGATATTAACGACGATAATTATGAGGATAATAAGGACGATAACAACGATTATAATGACGATATTAACGACGATATTAACGACGATAATAACGACGTTAAAAACGACGATAAAAAGAAGATAATGACAATAATAACGACGATATTATCGATGATATTTATGACGATAACAACGTAGATAATGACGATAATAACGACGACATTAACGACGATGATTATGACAAAATAACGACGATATTAACGACGATAATTATGAGGATGATAAGGACGATAACAACGATGATAATGACGATATTAACGACGATATTAACGACGATAATAACGACGTTAATAACGACGATAAAAAGAAGATAATGACAATAATAACGACGATATTATCGATGATATTTATAACGATAACAACGTTGATAATGACGATAATAACGACGACATTAACGACGATGATTATGACAAAATAACGACGATATTAACGACGATAATTATGAGGATGATAAGGACGATAACAACGATGATAATGACGATATTAACGACGACATTAACGACGATGATTGTGACAAAATAACGACGATATTAACGACGATAATTATGAGGATAATAAGGACGATAACAACGATGATAATAACGATATTAACGACGATAATAACGACGATATTAACGACGATAATAACGACGTTAATAACGACGATAAAAAGAAGATAATGACAATAATAACGACGATATTATCGATGATATTTATGACGATAACAACGTAGATAATGACGATAATAACGACGACATTAACGACGATGATTATGACAAAATAACGACGATATTAACGACGATAATTATGAGGATGATAAGGACGATAACAACGATGATAATGACGATAATAACGACGACATTAACGACGATGATTGGGACAAAATAACGACGATATTAACGACGATAATTAAGAGGATGATAAGGACGATAACAACGATGATAATGACGATATTAACGACGATATTAACGACGATAATAACGACGTTAATAACGACGATAAAAAGAAGATAATGACAATAATAACGACGATATTATCGATGATATTTATGACGATAACAACGTAGATAATGACGATAATAACGACGACATTAACGACGATGATTATGACAAAATAACGACGATATTAACGACGATAATTATGAGGATGATAAGGACGATAACAACGATGATAATGACGATATTAACGACGATATTAACGACGATAATAACGACGTTAATAACGACGATAAAAAGAAGATAATGACAATAATAACGACGATATTATCGATGATATTTATGACGATAACAACGTAGATAATGACGATAATAACGACGACATTAACGACGATGATTATGACAAAATAACGACGATATTAACGACGATAATTATGAGGATGATAAGGACGATAACAACGATGATAATGACGATATTAACGACGACATTAACGACGATGATTGTGACAAAATAACGACGATATTAACGACGATAATTATGAGGATGATAAGGACGATAACAACGATGATAATGACGATATTAACGACGACATTAACGACGATAATAACGACGTTAATAACGACGATAAAAAGAAGATAATGACAATAATAACGACGATATTATCGATGTTATTTATGACGATAACAACGTAGATAATGACGATAATAACGACGACATTAACGACGACGATTATGACAAAATAACGACGATATTAACGACGATAATTATGAGGATAATAAGGACGATAACAACGATGATAATGATGATATTAACGACGATATTAACGACGATAATAACGACGATATTAACGACGATAATAAAGACAATAAAAAGAAGATAATGACAATAATAACGACGATATTAACGATAATATTT
>CAJVQJ010000089.1:0-59390 GCA_911387685.1 Dolichovespula media
ATAATGACGATATTAACGACGATATTAACGACGATAATAACGACGTTAATAACGACGATAAAAAGAAGATAATGACAATAATAACGACGATATTATCGATGATATTTATGACGATAACAACGTAGATAATGACGATAATAACAACGACATTAACGACGATGATTATGACAAAATAACGACGATATTAACGACGATAATTATGAGGATAATAAGGACGATAACAACGATGATAATGACGATATTAACGACGATAATAACGACGATAACAACGATGATAATGACGAAATAACGACGATAATAACGACGATAATTATGAGGATAATAACGACGATAACAACGATGACAATGACGATAATAACGACGATATTAACGACGATAATTATGAGGATAGTAAGGACGATAACAACGATGATAATGACGATATTAACGACGATAATAACGACGATAACAACGATGATAATGACGATAATAACGACGACATTAACGGAGATGATTGTGACAAAATAACGACGATATTAACGACGATAATTATGAGGATAGTAAGGACGATAACAACGATGATAATGACGATATTAACGACGATAATAACGACGATAACAACGATGATAATGACGAAATAACGACGATAATAACGACGATAATTATGAGGATAATAACGACGATAAAAAGAAGGTAATGACAATAATAACGACGATATTAACGATGATAATTATGACAATAACAACGAAGATAATGACGATAATAACGACGACATTATCGTCAATGATTATGACAAAATAACGACGATATTAACGACGATAATTATGAGGATAATAAGGACGATAACAACGATGATAATGACGATATTAACGACGATATTAACGACGATGATTGTGACAAAATAACGACGATATTAACGACGATAATTATGAGGATGATAAGGACGATAACAACGATGATAATGACGATAATAACGACGACATTAACGACGATGATTATGACAAAATAACGACGATATTAACGACGATAATTATGAGGATAATAAGGACGATAACAACGATGATAATGACGATATTAACGACGATATTATCGACGATAATAACGACGATATTATCGTCGTTAATAAAGACAATAAAGAGAAGATAATGACAATAATAACGACGATATTAAAGATAATATTTATGACGATAACAACGTAGATAATGACGATAATAACGACGACATTAACGACGATGATTATGACAAAATAACGACGATATTAACGACGATAATTATGAGGATGATAAGGACGATAACAACGATGATAATGACGATAATAACGACGACATTAACGGAGATGATTGTGACAAAATAACGACGATATTAACGACGATAATTATGAGGATAGTAAGGACGATAACAACGATGATAATGACGATATTAACGACGATAATAACGACGATAACAACGATGATAATGACGATAATAACGACGACATTAACGGAGATGATTGTGACAAAATAACGACGATATTAACGACGATAATTATGAGGATAGTAAGGACGATAACAACGATGATAATGACGATAATAACGACGACATTAGCGACGATGTTTATGACAAAATAACGACGATATTAACGACGATAATTATGAGGATAATAAGGACGATAACAACGAAGATAATGACGATAATAACGACGACATTAACGACAATGTTTATGACAAAATAACGACGATATTAACGACGATAATTATGAGGATCATAAGGACGATAACAACGATGATAATGACGATATTAACGACGATATTAACGACGATAATAACGACGACATTAACGACGATAAAAAGAAGATAATGACAATAATAACGACGATAGTATCGATGATATTTATGACGATAACAACGTAGATAATGACGATAATAATGACGACATTAACGACGATGATTATGACAAAATAACGACGATATTAACGACGATAATTATGAGGATGATAAGGACGATAACAACGATGATAATGACGATATTAACGACGACATTAACGACGATGATTGTGACAAAATAACGACGATATTAACGACGATAATTATTAGGATAATAAGGACGATAACAACGATGATAATAACGATATTAACGACGATAATAACGACGATATTAACGACGATAATAACGACGTTAATAACGACGATAAAAAGAAGATAATGACAATAATAACGACGATATTATCGATGATATTTATGACGATAACAACGATGATAATGACGATAATAACGACGACATTAACGACGATGATTATGACAAAATAACGACGATATTAACGACGATAATTATGAGGATGATAAGGACGATAACAACGATGATAATGACGATATTAACGACGATAATAACGACGATAATAAAGACAATAAAAAGAAGATAATGACAATAATAACGACGATATTATCGATGATATTTATGACGATAACAACGTAGATAATGACGATAATAACGACGACATTAACGACGATGAATATGACAAAATAACGACGATATTAACGACGATAATTATGAGGATGATAAGGACGATAACAACGATGATATTGACGATATTAACGACGATATTAACGACGATAATAACGACGTTATTAACGACGATAAAAAGAAGATAATGACAATAATAACGACGATAGTATCGATGATATTTATGACGATAACAACGTAGATAATGACGATAATAACGACGACATTAACGACGATGATTATGACAAAATAACGACGATATTAACGACGATAATTATGAGGATGATAAGGACGATAACAACGATGATAATGACGATAATAACGACGACATTAACGGAGATGATTGTGACAAAATAACGACGATATTAACGACGATAATTATGAGGATAGTAAGGACGATAACAACGATGATAATGACGATATTAACGACGATAATAACGACGATAACAACGATGATAATGACGATAATAACGACGACATTAACGGAGATGATTGTGACAAAATAACGACGATATTAACGACGATAATTATGAGGATAGTAAGGACGATAACAACGATGATAATGACGATATTAACGACGATAATAACGACGATAACAACGATGATAATGACGAAATAACGACGATAATAACGACGATAACAACGATGATAATGACGATAATAACGACGATATTAACGACGATAATTATGCGGATAATAACGACGATAACAACGATGATAATGACGATATTAACGACGATATTAACGACGATAATAACGACGTTAATAACGACGATAAAAAGAAGATAATGACAATAATAACGACGATATTATCGATGATATTTATGACGATAACAACGTAGATAATGACGATAATAACAACGACATTAACGACGATGATTATGACAAAATAACGACGATATTAACGACGATAATTATGAGGATAATAAGGACGATAACAACGATGATAATGACGATATTAACGACGATAATAACGACGATAACAACGATGATAATGACGAAATAACGACGATAATAACGACGATAATTATGAGGATAATAACGACGATAACAACGATGACAATGACGATAATAACGACGATATTAACGACGATAATTATGAGGATAGTAAGGACGATAACAACGATGATAATGACGATATTAACGACGATAATAACGACGATAACAACGATGATAATGACGATAATAACGACGACATTAACGGAGATGATTGTGACAAAATAACGACGATATTAACGACGATAATTATGAGGATAGTAAGGACGATAACAACGATGATAATGACGATATTAACGACGATAATAACGACGATAACAACGATGATAATGACGAAATAACGACGATAATAACGACGATAATTATGAGGATAATAACGACGATAAAAAGAAGATAATGACAATAATAACGACGATATTAACGATGATAATTATGACGATAACAACGAAGATAATGACGATAATAACGACGACATTATCGTCAATGATTATGACAAAATAACGACGATATTAACGACGATAATTATGAGGATAATAAGGACGATAACAACGATGATAATGACGATATTAACGACGATATTAACGACGATGATTGTGACAAAATAACGACGATATTAACGACGATAATTATGAGGATGATAAGGACGATAACAACGATGATAATGACGATAATAACGACGACATTAACGACGATGATTATGACAAAATAACGACGATATTAACGACGATAATTATGAGGATAATAAGGACGATAACAACGATGATAATGACGATATTAACGACGATATTATCGACGATAATAACGACGATATTATCGTCGTTAATAAAGACAATAAAGAGAAGATAATGACAATAATAACGACGATATTAAAGATAATATTTATGACGATAACAACGTAGATAATGACGATAATAACGACGACATTAACGACGATGATTATGACAAAATAACGACGATATTAACGACGATAATTATGAGGATGATAAGGACGATAACAACGATGATAATGACGATAATAACGACGACATTAACGGAGATGATTGTGACAAAATAACGACGATATTAACGACGATAATTATGAGGATAGTAAGGACGATAACAACGATGATAATGACGATATTAACGACGATAATAACGACGATAACAACGATGATAATGACGATAATAACGACGACATTAACGGAGATGATTGTGACAAAATAACGACGATATTAACGACGATAATTATGAGGATAGTAAGGACGATAACAACGATGATAATGACGATAATAACGACGACATTAGCGACGATGTTTATGACAAAATAACGACGATATTAACGACGATAATTATGAGGATAATAAGGACGATAACAACGAAGATAATGACGATAATAACGACGACATTAACGACAATGTTTATGACAAAATAACGACGATATTAACGACGATAATTATGAGGATCATAAGGACGATAACAACGATGATAATGACGATATTAACGACGATATTAACGACGATAATAACGACGACATTAACGACGATAAAAAGAAGATAATGACAATAATAACGACGATAGTATCGATGATATTTATGACGATAACAACGTAGATAATGACGATAATAACGACGACATTAACGACGATGATTATGACAAAATAACGACGATATTAACGACGATAATTATGAGGATGATAAGGACGATAACAACGATGATAATGACGATAATAACGACGACATTAACGGAGATGATTGTGACAAAATAACGACGATATTAACGACGATAATTATGAGGATAGTAAGGACGATAACAACGATGATAATGACGATATTAACGACGATAATAACGACGATAACAACGATGATAATGACGATAATAACGACGACATTAACGGAGATGATTGTGACAAAATAACGACGATATTAACGACGATAATTATGAGGATAGTAAGGACGATAACAACGATGATAATGACGATATTAACGACGATAATAACGACGATAACAACGATGATAATGACGAAATAACGACGATAATAACGACGATAACAACGATGACAATGACGATAATAACGACGATATTAACGACGATAATTATGCGGATAATAACGACGATAACAACGATGATAATGACGATATTAACGACGATATTAACGACGATAATAACGACGTTAATAACGACGATAAAAAGAAGATAATGACAATAATAACGACGATATTATCGATGATATTTATGACGATAACAACGTAGATAATGACGATAATAACAACGACATTAACGACGATGATTATGACAAAATAACGACGATATTAACGACGATAATTATGAGGATAATAAGGACGATAACAACGATGATAATGACGATATTAACGACGATAATAACGACGATAACAACGATGATAATGACGAAATAACGACGATAATAACGACGATAATTATGAGGATAATAACGACGATAACAACGATGACAATGACGATAATAACGACGATATTAACGACGATAATTATGAGGATAGTAAGGACGATAACAACGATGATAATGACGATATTAACGACGATAATAACGACGATAACAACGATGATAATGACGATAATAACGACGACATTAACGGAGATGATTGTGACAAAATAACGACGATATTAACGACGATAATTATGAGGATAGTAAGGACGATAACAACGATGATAATGACGATATTAACGACGATAATAACGACGATAACAACGATGATAATGACGAAATAACGACGATAATAACGACGATAATTATGAGGATAATAACGACGATAAAAAGAAGATAATGACAATAATAACGACGATATTAACGATGATAATTATGACGATAACAACGAAGATAATGACGATAATAACGACGACATTATCGTCAATGATTATGACAAAATAACGACGATATTAACGACGATAATTATGAGGATAATAAGGACGATAACAACGATGATAATGACGATATTAACGACGATATTAACGACGATGATTGTGACAAAATAACGACGATATTAACGACGATAATTATGAGGATGATAAGGACGATAACAACGATGATAATGACGATAATAACGACGACATTAACGACGATGATTATGACAAAATAACGACGATATTAACGACGATAATTATGAGGATAATAAGGACGATAACAACGATGATAATGACGATATTAACGACGATATTATCGACGATAATAACGACGATATTATCGTCGTTAATAAAGACAATAAAGAGAAGATAATGACAATAATAACGACGATATTAAAGATAATATTTATGACGATAACAACGTAGATAATGACGATAATAACGACGACATTAACGACGATGATTATGACAAAATAACGACGATATTAACGACGATAATTATGAGGATGATAAGGACGATAACAACGATGATAATGACGATAATAACGACGACATTAACGGAGATGATTGTGACAAAATAACGACGATATTAACGACGATAATTATGAGGATAGTAAGGACGATAACAACGATGATAATGACGATATTAACGACGATAATAACGACGATAACAACGATGATAATGACGATAATAACGACGACATTAACGGAGATGATTGTGACAAAATAACGACGATATTAACGACGATAATTATGAGGATAGTAAGGACGATAACAACGATGATAATGACGATAATAACGACGACATTAGCGACGATGTTTATGACAAAATAACGACGATATTAACGACGATAATTATGAGGATAATAAGGACGATAACAACGAAGATAATGACGATAATAACGACGACATTAACGACAATGTTTATGACAAAATAACGACGATATTAACGACGATAATTATGAGGATCATAAGGACGATAACAACGATGATAATGACGATATTAACGACGATATTAACGACGATAATAACGACGACATTAACGACGATAAAAAGAAGATAATGACAATAATAACGACGATAGTATCGATGATATTTATGACGATAACAACGTAGATAATGACGATAATAACGACGACATTAACGACGATGATTATGACAAAATAACGACGATATTAACGACGATAATTATGAGGATGATAAGGACGATAACAACGATGATAATGACGATATTAACGACGACATTAACGACGATGATTGTGACAAAATAACGACGATATTAACGACGATAATTATTAGCATAATAAGGACGATAACAACGATGATAATAACGATATTAACGACGATAATAACGACGATATTAACGACGATAATAACGACGTTAATAACGACGATAAAAAGAAGATAATGACAATAATAACGACGATATTATCGATGATATTTATGACGATAACAACGATGATAATGACGATAATAACGACGACATTAACGACGATGATTATGACAAAATAACGACGATATTAACGACGATAATTATGAGGATGATAAGGACGATAACAACGATGATAATGACGATATTAACGACGATAATAACGACGATAATAAAGACAATAAAAAGAAGATAATGACAATAATAACGACGATATTATCGATGATATTTATGACGATAACAACGTAGATAATGACGATAATAACGACGACATTAACGACGATGATTATGACAAAATAACGACGATATTAACGACGATAATTATGAGGATGATAAGGACGATAACAACGATGATAATGACGATATTAACGACGATATTAACGACGATAATAACGACGTTATTAACGACGATAAAAAGAAGATAATGACAATAATAACGACGATAGTATCGATGATATTTATGACGATAACAACGTAGATAATGACGATAATAACGACGACATTAACGACGATGATTATGACAAAATAACGACGATATTAACGACGATAATTATGAGGATGATAAGGACGATAACAACGATGATAATGACGATAATAACGACGACATTAACGGAGATGATTGTGACAAAATAACGACGATATTAACGACGATAATTATGAGGATAGTAAGGACGATAACAACGATGATAATGACGATATTAACGACGATAATAACGACGATAACAACGATGATAATGACGATAATAACGACGACATTAACGGAGATGATTGTGACAAAATAACGACGATATTAACGACGATAATTATGAGGATAGTAAGGACGATAACAACGATGATAATGACGATATTAACGACGATAATAACGACGATAACAACGATGATAATGACGAAATAACGACGATAATAACGACGATAACAACGATGACAATGACGATAATAACGACGATATTAACGACGATAATTATGCGGATAATAACGACGATAACAACGATGATAATGACGATATTAACGACGATATTAACGACGATAATAACGACGTTAATAAAGACGATAAAAAGAAGATAATGACAATAATAACGACGATATTATCGATGATATTTATGACGATAACAACGTAGATAATGACGATAATAACAACGACATTAACGACGATGATTATGACAAAATAACGACGATATTAACGACGATAATTATGAGGATAATAAGGACGATAACAACGATGATAATGACGATATTAACGACGATAATAACGACGATAACAACGATGATAATGACGAAATAACGACGATAATAACGACGATAATTATGAGGATAATAACGACGATAACAACGATGACAATGACGATAATAACGACGATATTAACGACGATAATTATGAGGATAGTAAGGACGATAACAACGATGATAATGACGATATTAACGACGATAATAACGACGATAACAACGATGATAATGACGATAATAACGACGACATTAACGGAGATGATTGTGACAAAATAACGACGATATTAACGACGATAATTATGAGGATAGTAAGGACGATAACAACGATGATAATGACGATATTAACGACGATAATAACGACGATAACAACGATGATAATGACGAAATAACGACGATAATAACGACGATAACAACGATGACAATGACGATAATAACGACGATATTAACGACGATAATTATGCGGATAATAACGACGATAACAACGATGATAATGACGATATTAACGACGATATTAACGACGATAATAACGACGTTAATAACGACGATAAAAAGAAGATAATGACAATAATAACGACGATATTATCGATGATATTTATGACGATAACAACGTAGATAATGACGATAATAACAACGACATTAACGACGATGATTATGACAAAATAACGACGATATTAACGACGATAATTATGAGGATAATAAGGACGATAACAACGATGATAATGACGATATTAACGACGATAATAACGACGATAACAACGATGATAATGACGAAATAACGACGATAATAACGACGATAATTATGAGGATAATAACGACGATAACAACGATGACAATGACGATAATAACGACGATATTAACGACGATAATTATGCGGATAATAACGACGATAACAACGATGATAATAACGATAATAACGACGATATTAACGACGATAATTATGCGGATAATAACGACGATAACAACGATGATAATAACGATAATAACGACGATATTAACGACGATAATTATGAGGATAATAAGGACGATAACAACGATGATAATAACGATATTAACGACGATAATAACGACGATATTAAGGACGATAATAACGACGTTAATAACGACGATAAAAAGAAGATAATGACAATAATAACGACGATAAAAAGAAGATAATGACAATAATAACGACGATATTATCGATGATATTTATGACGATAACAACGTAGAGAATGACGATAATAACGACGACATTAACGACGATGATTATGACAAAATAACGACGATATTACGACGATAATTATGAGGATAATAAGGACGATAACAACGATGATAATGACGATATTAACGACGATATTAACGACGATAATAACGACGATATTAACGACGATAATAAAGACAATAAAAAGAAGATAATGACAATAATAACGACGATATTAAAGATAATATTTATGTCGATAACAACGTAGATAATGACGATAATAACGACGACGTTAACGACGATGATTATGACAAAATAACGACGATATTAACGACGATAATTATGAGGATGATAAGGACGATAACAACGATGATAATGACGATATTAACGACGATATTAACGACGATAATAACGACGTTATAACGACGATAAAAAGAAGATAATGACAATAATAACGACGATATTAAAGATAATATTTATGACGATAACAACGTAGATAATGACGATAATAACGACGACATTAACGACGATGATTATGACAAAATAACGACGATATTAACGACGATAATTATGAGGATAATAAGGACGATAACAACGATTATAATGACGATATTAACGACGATATTAACGACGATAATAACGACGTTAAAAACGACGATAAAAAGAAGATAATGACAATAATAACGACGATATTATCGATGATATTTATGACGATAACAACGTAGATAATGACGATAATAACGACGACATTAACGACGATGATTATGACAAAATAACGACGATATTAACGACGATAATTATGAGGATGATAAGGACGATAACAACGATGATAATGACGATATTAACGACGATATTAACGACGATAATAACGACGTTAATAACGACGATAAAAAGAAGATAATGACAATAATAACGACGATATTATCGATGATATTTATGACGATAACAACGTAGATAATGACGATAATAACGACGACATTAACGACGATGATTATGACAAAATAACGACGATATTAACGACGATAATTATGAGGATGATAAGGACGATAACAACGATGATAATGACGATATTAACGACGACATTAACGACGATGATTGTGACAAAATAACGACGATATTAACGACGATAATTATGAGGATAATAAGGACGATAACAACGATGATAATAACGATATTAACGACGATAATAACGACGATATTAACGACGATGATTATGACAAAATAACGACGATATTAACGACGATAATTATGAGGATGATAAGGACGATAACAACGATGATAATGACGATAATAACGACGACATTAACGACGATGATTGTGACAAAATAACGACGATATTAACGACGATAATTATGAGGATAATAAGGACGATAACAACGATGATAATGACGATATTAACGACGATAATAACGACGATATTAACGACGATAATAACGTCGATAAAAAGAAGATAATGACAATAATAACGACGATATTAACGATGATAATTATGACGATAACAACGAAGATAATGACGATAATAACGACGACATTATCGTCGATGATTATGACAAAATAACGACGATATTAACGACGATAATTATGAGGATGATAAGGATGATAACAACGATGATAATGACGATAATAACGACGACATTAACGACGATGTTTATGACAAAATAACGACGATATTAACGACGATAATTATGAGGATAATAAGGACGATAACAACGATTATAATGACGATATTAACGACGATATTAACGACGATAATAACGACGTTAAAAACGACGATAAAAAGAAGATAATGACAATAATAACGACGATATTATCGATGATATTTATGACGATAACAACGTAGATAATGAGGATAATAACGACGACATTAACGACGATGATTATGACAAAATAACGACGATATTAACGACGATAATTATGAGGATGATAAGGACGATAACAACGATGATAATGACGATATTAACGACGATATTAACGACGATAATAACGACGATATTAACGACGATAATAAAGACAATAAAAAGAAGATAATGACAATAATAACGACGATATTAAAGATAATATTTATGACGATAACAACGTAGATAATGACGATAATAACGACGACATTAACGACGATGATTATGACAAAATAACGACGATATTAACGACGATAATTATGAGGATAATAAGGACGATAACAACGATTATAATGACGATATTAACGACGATATTAACGACGATAATAACGACGTTAAAAACGACGATAAAAAGAAGATAATGACAATAATAACGACGATATTATCGATGATATTTATGACGATAACAACGTAGATAATGACGATAATAACGACGGCATTAACGACGATGATTATGACAAAATAACGACGATATTAACGATGATAATTATGAGGATGATAAGGACGATAACAACGATGATAATGACGATATTAACGACGATATTAACGACGATAATAACGACGTTAATAACGACGATAAAAAGAAGATAATGACAATAATAACGACGATATTATCGATGATATTTATGACGATAACAACGTAGATAATGACGATAATAACGACGACATTAACGACGATGATTATGACAAAATAACGACGATATTAACGACGATAATTATGAGGATGATAAGGACGATAACAACGATGATAATGACGATATTAACGACGACATTAACGACGATGATTGTGACAAAATAACGACGATATTAACGACGATAATTATGAGGATAATAAGGACGATAACAACGATGATAATAACGATATTAACGACGATAATAACGACGATATTAACGACGATAATAACGACGTTAATAACGACGATAAAAAGAAGATAATGACAATAATAACGACGATAAAAAGAAGATAATGACAATAATAACGACGATATTATCGATGATATTTATGACGATAACAACGTAGATAATGACGATAATAACGACGACATTAACGACGATGATTATGACAAAATAACGACGATATTAACGACGATAATTATGAGGATGATAAGGACGATAACAACGATGATAATGACGATATTAACGACGACATTAACGACGATGATTGTGACAAAATAACGACGATATTAACGACGATAATTATGAGGATAATAAGGACGATAACAACGATGATAATAACGATATTAACGACGATAATAACGACGATATTAACGACGATAATAACGACGTTAATAACGACGATAAAAAGAAGATAATGACAATAATAACGACGATAAAAAGAAGATAATGACAATAATAACGACGATATTATCAATGATATTTATGACGATAACAACGTAGATAATGACGATAATAACGACGACATTAACGACGACGATTATGAGAAAATAACGACGATATTAACGATGATAATTATGAGGATAATAAGGACGATAACAACGATGATAATGACGATATTAACGACGATATTAACGACGATAATAACGACGATATTAACGACGATAATAACGACGATAAAAAGAAGATAATGACAATAATAACGACGATATTATCGATGATATTTATGACGATAACAACGTAGATAATGACGATAATAACGACGACATTAACGACGATGATTATGACAAAATAACGACGATATTAACGACGATAATTATGAGGATAATAAGGACGATAACAACGATGATAATGACGATATTAACGACGATATTAACGACGATAATAACGACGATATTAACGACGATAATAAAGACAATAAAAAGAAGATAATGACAATAATAACGACGATATTAAAGATAATATTTATGTCGATAACAACGTAGATAATGACGATAATAACGACGATATTAACGACGATGATTATGACAAAATAACGACGATATTAACGACGATAATTATGAGGATGATAAGGACGATAACAACGATGATAATGACGATATTAACGACGATATTAACGACGATAATAACGACGTTATAACGACGATAAAAAGAAGATAATGACAATAATAACGACGATATTATCGATGTTATTTATGACGATAACAACGTAGATAATGACAATAATAACGACGACATTATCGACGACGATTATGAGAAAATAACGACGATATTAACGATGATAATTATGAGGATAATAAGGACGATAACAACGATGATAATGACGATATTAACGACGATATTAACGACGATAATAACGACGATATTAACGACGATAATAACGACGATAAAAAGAAGATAATGACAATAATAACGACGATATTATCGATGATATTTATGACGATAACAACGTAGATAATGACGATAATAACGACGACATTAACGACGATGATTATGACAAAATAACGACGATATTAACGACGATAATTATGAGGATAATAAGGACGATAACAACGATTATAATGACGATATTAACGACGATATTAACGACGATAATAACGACGTTAAAAACGACGATAAAAAGAAGATAATGACAATAATAACGACGATATTATCGATGATATTTATGACGATAACAACGTAGATAATGACGATAATAACGACGACATTAACGACGATGATTATGACAAAATAACGACGATATTAACGACGATAATTATGAGGATGATAAGGACGATAACAACGATGATAATGACGATATTAACGACGATATTAACGACGATAATAACGACGATATTAACGACGATAATAAAGACAATAAAAAGAAGATAATGACAATAATAACGACGATATTAAAGATAATATTTATGACGATAACAACGTAGATAATGACGATAATAACGACGACATTAACGACGATGATTATGACAAAATAACGACGATATTAACGACGATAATTATGAGGATAATAAGGACGATAACAACGATTATAATGACGATATTAACGACGATATTAACGACGATAATAACGACGTTAAAAACGACGATAAAAAGAAGATAATGACAATAATAACGACGATATTATCGATGATATTTATGACGATAACAACGTAGATAATGACGATAATAACGACGACATTAACGACGATGATTATGACAAAATAACGACGATATTAACGATGATAATTATGAGGATGATAAGGACGATAACAACGATGATAATGACGATATTAACGACGATATTAACGACGATAATAACGACGTTAATAACGACGATAAAAAGAAGATAATGACAATAATAACGACGATATTATCGATGATATTTATGACGATAACAACGTAGATAATGACGATAATAACGACGACATTAACGACGATGATTATGACAAAATAACGACGATATTAACGACGATAATTATGAGGATGATAAGGACGATAACAACGATGATAATGACGATATTAACGACGACATTAACGACGATGATTGTGACAAAATAACGACGATATTAACGACGATAATTATGAGGATAATAAGGACGATAACAACGATGATAATAACGATATTAACGACGATAATAACGACGATATTAACGACGATAATAACGACGTTAATAACGACGATAAAAAGAAGATAATGACAATAATAACGACGATAAAAAGAAGATAATGACAATAATAACGACGATATTATCGATGATATTTATGACGATAACAACGTAGATAATGACGATAATAACGACGACATTAACGACGATGATTATGACAAAATAACGACGATATTAACGACGATAATTATGAGGATGATAAGGACGATAACAACGATGATAATGACGATATTAACGACGACATTAACGACGATGATTGTGACAAAATAACGACGATATTAACGACGATAATTATGAGGATAATAAGGACGATAACAACGATGATAATAACGATATTAACGACGATAATAACGACGATATTAACGACGATAATAACGACGTTAATAACGACGATAAAAAGAAGATAATGACAATAATAACGACGATAAAAAGAAGATAATGACAATAATAACGACGATATTATCGATGATATTTATGACGATAACAACGTAGATAATGACGATAATAACGACGACATTAACGACGACGATTATGAGAAAATAACGACGATATTAACGATGATAATTATGAGGATAATAAGGACGATAACAACGATGATAATGACGATATTAACGACGATATTAACGACGATAATAACGACGATATTAACGACGATAATAACGACGATAAAAAGAAGATAATGACAATAATAACGACGATATTATCGATGATATTTATGACGATAACAACGTAGATAATGACGATAATAACGACGACATTAACGACGATGATTATGACAAAATAACGACGATATTAACGACGATAATTATGAGGATAATAAGGACGATAACAACGATGATAATGACGATATTAACGACGATATTAACGACGATAATAACGACGATATTAACGACGATAATAAAGACAATAAAAAGAAGATAATGACAATAATAACGACGATATTAAAGATAATATTTATGTCGATAACAACGTAGATAATGACGATAATAACGACGATATTAACGACGATGATTATGACAAAATAACGACGATATTAACGACGATAATTATGAGGATGATAAGGACGATAACAACGATGATAATGACGATATTAACGACGATATTAACGACGATAATAACGACGTTATAACGACGATAAAAAGAAGATAATGACAATAATAACGACGATATTATCGATGTTATTTATGACGATAACAACGTAGATAATGACGATAATAACGACGACATTAACGACGACGATTATGAGAAAATAACGACGATATTAACGATGATAATTATGAGGATAATAAGGACGATAACAACGATGATAATGACGATATTAACGACGATATTAACGACGATAATAACGACGATATTAACGACGATAATAACGACGATAAAAAGAAGATAATGACAATAATAACGACGATATTATCGATGATATTTATGACGATAACAACGTAGATAATGACGATAATAACGACGACATTAACGACGATGATTATGACAAAATAACGACGATATTAACGACGATAATTATGAGGATAATAAGGACGATAACAACGATTATAATGACGATATTAACGACGATATTAACGACGATAATAACGACGTTAAAAACGACGATAAAAAGAAGATAATGACAATAATAACGACGATATTATCGATGATATTTATGACGATAACAACGTAGATAATGACGATAATAACGACGACATTAACGACGATGATTATGACAAAATAACGACGATATTAACGACGATAATTATGAGGATGATAAGGACGATAACAACGATGATAATGACGATATTAACGACGATATTAACGACGATAATAACGACGATATTAACGACGATAATAAAGACAATAAAAAGAAGATAATGACAATAATAACGACGATATTAAAGATAATATTTATGACGATAACAACGTAGATAATGACGATAATAACGACGACATTAACGACGATGATTATGACAAAATAACGACGATATTAACGACGATAATTATGAGGATAATAAGGACGATAACAACGATTATAATGACGATATTAACGACGATATTAACGACGATAATAACGACGTTAAAAACGACGATAAAAAGAAGATAATGACAATAATAACGACGATATTATCGATGATATTTATGACGATAACAACGTAGATAATGACGATAATAACGACGACATTAACGACGATGATTATGACAAAATAACGACGATATTAACGATGATAATTATGAGGATGATAAGGACGATAACAACGATGATAATGACGATATTAACGACGATATTAACGACGATAATAACGACGTTAATAACGACGATAAAAAGAAGATAATGACAATAATAACGACGATATTATCGATGATATTTATGACGATAACAACGTAGATAATGACGATAATAACGACGACATTAACGACGATGATTATGACAAAATAACGACGATATTAACGACGATAATTATGAGGATGATAAGGACGATAACAACGATGATAATGACGATATTAACGACGACATTAACGACGATGATTGTGACAAAATAACGACGATATTAACGACGATAATTATGAGGATAATAAGGACGATAACAACGATGATAATAACGATATTAACGACGATAATAACGACGATATTAACGACGATAATAACGACGTTAATAACGACGATAAAAAGAAGATAATGACAATAATAACGACGATAAAAAGAAGATAATGACAATAATAACGACGATATTATCGATGATATTTATGACGATAACAACGTAGATAATGACGATAATAACGACGACATTAACGACGATGATTATGACAAAATAACGACGATATTAACGACGATAATTATGAGGATAATAAGGACGATAACAACGATGATAATGACGATATTAACGACGATATTAACGACGATAATAACGACGATATTAACGACGATAATAAAGACAATAAAAAGAAGATAATGACAATAATAACGACGATATTAAAGATAATATTTATGTCGATAACAACGTAGATAATGACGATAATAACGACGACATTAACGACGATGATTATGACAAAATAACGACGATATTAACGACGATAATTATGAGGATGATAAGGACGATAACAACGATGATAATGACGATATTAACGACGATATTAACGACGATAATAACGACGTTATAACGACGATAAAAAGAAGATAATGACAATAATAACGACGATATTATCGATGTTATTTATGACGATAACAACGTAGATAATGACGATAATAACGACGACATTAACGACGACGATTATGAGAAAATAACGACGATATTAACGATGATAATTATGAGGATAATAAGGACGATAACAACGATGATAATGACGATATTAACGACGATATTAACGACGATAATAACGACGATATTAACGACGATAATAACGACGATAAAAAGAAGATAATGACAATAATAACGACGATATTATCGATGATATTTATGACGATAACAACGTAGATAATGACGATAATAACGACGACATTAACGACGATGATTATGACAAAATAACGACGATATTAACGACGATAATTATGAGGATAATAAGGACGATAACAACGATTATAATGACGATATTAACGACAATATTAACGACGATAATAACGACGTTAAAAACGACGATAAAAAGAAGATAATGACAATAATAACGACGATATTATCGATGATATTTATGACGATAACAACGTAGATAATGACGATAATAACGACGACATTAACGACGATGATTATGACAAAATAACGACGATATTAACGACGATAATTATGAGGATAATAAGGACGATAACAACGATTATAATGACGATATTAACGACGATATTAACGACGATAATAACGACGTTAAAAACGACGATAAAAAGAAGATAATGACAATAATAACGACGATATTATCGATGATATTTATGACGATAACAACGTAGATAATGACGATAATAACGACGACATTAACGACGATGATTATGACAAAATAACGACGATATTAACGACGATAATTATGAGGATGATAAGGACGATAACAACGATGATAATGACGATATTAACGACGATATTAACGACGATAATAACGACGATATTAACGACGATAATAAAGACAATAAAAAGAAGATAATGACAATAATAACGACGATATTAAAGATAATATTTATGACGATAACAACGTAGATAATGACGATAATAACGACGACATTAACGACGATGATTATGACAAAATAACGACGATATTAACGACGATAATTATGAGGATAATAAGGACGATAACAACGATTATAATGACGATATTAACGACGATATTAACGACGATAATAACGACGTTAAAAACGACGATAAAAAGAAGATAATGACAATAATAACGACGATATTATCGATGATATTTATGACGATAACAACGTAGATAATGACGATAATAACGACGACATTAACGACGATGATTATGACAAAATAACGACGATATTAACGATGATAATTATGAGGATGATAAGGACGATAACAACGATGATAATGACGATATTAACGACGATATTAACGACGATAATAACGACGTTAATAACGACGATAAAAAGAAGATAATGACAATAATAACGACGATATTATCGATGATATTTATGACGATAACAACGTAGATAATGACGATAATAACGACGACATTAACGACGATGATTATGACAAAATAACGACGATATTAACGACGATAATTATGAGGATGATAAGGACGATAACAACGATGATAATGACGATATTAACGACGACATTAACGACGATGATTGTGACAAAATAACGACGATATTAACGACGATAATTATGAGGATAATAAGGACGATAACAACGATGATAATGACGATAATAACGACGATATTAACGACGATAATAACGACGTTAATAACGACGATAAAAAGAAGATAATGACAATAATAACGACGATAAAAAGAAGATAATGACAATAATAACGACGATATTATCGATGATATTTATGACGATAACAACGTAGATAATGACGATAATAACGACGACATTAACGACGATGATTATGACAAAATAACGACGATATTAACGACGATAATTATGAGGATAATAAGGACGATAACAACGATGATAATGACGATATTAACGACGATATTAACGACGATAATAACGACGATATTAACGACGATAATAAAGACAATAAAAAGAAGATAATGACAATAATAACGACGATATTAAAGATAATATTTATGTCGATAACAACGTAGATAATGACGATAATAACGACGACATTAACGACGATGATTATGACAAAATAACGACGATATTAACGACGATAATTATGAGGATGATAAGGACGATAACAACGATGATAATGACGATATTAACGACGATATTAACGACGATAATAACGACGTTATAACGACGATAAAAAGAAGATAATGACAATAATAACGACGATATTATCGATGTTATTTATGACGATAACAACGTAGATAATGACGATAATAACGACGACATTAACGACGACGATTATGACAAAATAACGACGATATTAACGATGATAATTATGAGGATAATAAGGACGATAACAACGATGATAATGACGATATTAACGACGATATTAACGACGATAATAACGACGATATTAACGACGATAATAACGACGATAAAAAGAAGATAATGACAATAATAACGACGATATTATCGATGATATTTATGACGATAACAACGTAGATAATGACGATAATAACGACGACATTAACGACGATGATTATGACAAAATAACGACGATATTAACGACGATAATTATGAGGATAATAAGGACGATAACAACGATGATAATGACGATATTAACGACGATATTAACGACGATAATAACGACGATATTAACGACGATAATAAAGACAATAAAAAGAAGATAATGACAATAATAACGACGATATTAAAGATAATATTTATGTCGATAACAACGTAGATAATGACGATAATAACGACGACATTAACGACGATGATTATGACAAAATAACGACGATATTAACGACGATAATTATGAGGATGATAAGGACGATAACAACGATGATAATGACGATATTAACGACGATATTAACGACGATAATAACGACGTTATAACGACGATAAAAAGAAGATAATGACAATAATAACGACGATATTATCGATGTTATTTATGACGATAACAACGTAGATAATGACGATAATAACGACGACATTAACGACGACGATTATGAGAAAATAACGACGATATTAACGATGATAATTATGAGGATAATAAGGACGATAACAACGATGATAATGACGATATTAACGACGATATTAACGACGATAATAACGACGATATTAACGACGATAATAACGACGATAAAAAGAAGATAATGACAATAATAACGACGATATTATCGATGATATTTATGACGATAACAACGTAGATAATGACGATAATAACGACGACATTAACGACGATGATTATGACAAAATAACGACGATATTAACGACGATAATTATGAGGATAATAAGGACGATAACAACGATTATAATGACGATATTAACGACGATATTAACGACGATAATAACGACGTTAAAAACGACGATAAAAAGAAGATAATGACAATAATAACGACGATATTATCGATGATATTTATGACGATAACAACGTAGATAATGACGATAATAACGACGACATTAACGACGATGATTATGACAAAATAACGACGATATTAACGACGATAATTATGAGGATGATAAGGACGATAACAACGATGATAATGACGATATTAACGACGATATTAACGACGATAATAACGACGATATTAACGACGATAATAAAGACAATAAAAAGAAGATAATGACAATAATAACGACGATAAAAAGAAGATAATGACAATAATAACGACGATATTATCGATGATATTTATGACGATAACAACGTAGATAATGACGATAATAACGACGACATTAACGACGATGATTATGACAAAATAACGACGATATTAACGACGATAATTATGAGGATAATAAGGACGATAACAACGATGATAATGACGATATTAACGACGATATTAACGACGATAATAACGACGATATTAACGACGATAATAAAGACAATAAAAAGAAGATAATGACAATAATAACGACGATATTAAAGATAATATTTATGTCGATAACAACGTAGATAATGACGATAATAACGACGACATTAACGACGATGATTATGACAAAATAACGACGATATTAACGACGATAATTATGAGGATGATAAGGACGATAACAACGATGATAATGACGATATTAACGACGATATTAACGACGATAATAACGACGATATTAACGACGATAATAACGACGATAAAAAGAAGATAATGACAATAATAACGACGATATTATCGATGATATTTATGACGATAACAACGTAGATAATGACGATAATAACGACGACATTAACGACGATGATTATGACAAAATAACGACGATATTAACGACGATAATTATGAGGATAATAAGGACGATAACAACGATTATAATGACGATATTAACGACAATATTAACGACGATAATAACGACGTTAAAAACGACGATAAAAAGAAGATAATGACAATAATAACGACGATATTATCGATGATATTTATGACGATAACAACGTAGATAATGACGATAATAACGACGACATTAACGACGATGATTATGACAAAATAACGACGATATTAACGACGGTAATTATGAGGATGATAAGGACGATAACAACGATGATAATGACGATATTAACGACGATATTAACGACGATAATAACGACGTTAATAACGACGATAAAAAGAAGATAATGACAATAATAACGACGATATTATCGATGATATTTATGACGATAACAACGTAGATAATGACGATAATAACGACGACATTAACGACGATGATTATGACAAAATAACGACGATATTAACGACGATAATTATGAGGATGATAAGGACGATAACAACGATGATAATGACGATATTAACGACGACATTAACGACGATGATTGTGACAAAATAACGACGATATTAACGACGATAATTATGAGGATAATAAGGACGATAACAACGATGATAATAACGATATTAACGACGATAATAACGACGATATTAACGACGATAATAACGACGTTAATAACGACGATAAAAAGAAGATAATGACAATAATAACGACGATAAAAAGAAGATAATGACAATAATAACGACGATATTATCGATGATATTTATGACGATAACAACGTAGATAATGACGATAATAACGACGACATTAACGACGATGATTATGACAAAATAACGACGATATTAACGACGATAATTATGAGGATAATAAGGACGATAACAACGATGATAATGACGATATTAACGACGATATTAACGACGATAATAACGACGATATTAACGACGATAATAAAGACAATAAAAAGAAGATAATGACAATAATAACGACGATATTAAAGATAATATTTATGTCGATAACAACGTAGATAATGACGATAATAACGACGACATTAACGACGATGATTATGACAAAATAACGACGATATTAACGACGATAATTATGAGGATGATAAGGACGATAACAACGATGATAATGACGATATTAACGACGATATTAACGACGATAATAACGACGTTATAACGACGATAAAAAGAAGATAATGACAATAATAACGACGATATTATCGATGTTATTTATGACGATAACAACGTAGATAATGACGATAATAACGACGACATTAACGACGACGATTATGAGAAAATAACGACGATATTAACGATGATAATTATGAGGATAATAAGGACGATAACAACGATGATAATGACGATATTAACGACGATATTAACGACGATAATAACGACGATATTAACGACGATAATAACGACGATAAAAAGAAGATAATGACAATAATAACGACGATATTATCGATGATATTTATGACGATAACAACGTAGATAATGACGATAATAACGACGACATTAACGACGATGATTATGACAAAATAACGACGATATTAACGACGATAATTATGAGGATAATAAGGACGATAACAACGATGATAATGACGATATTAACGACGATATTAACGACGATAATAACGACGATATTAACGACGATAATAAAGACAATAAAAAGAAGATAATGACAATAATAACGACGATATTAAAGATAATATTTATGTCGATAACAACGTAGATAATGACGATAATAACGACGACATTAACGACGATGATTATGACAAAATAACGACGATATTAACGACGATAATTATGAGGATGATAAGGACGATAACAACGATGATAATGACGATATTAACGACGATATTAACGACGATAATAACGACGTTATAACGACGATAAAAAGAAGATAATGACAATAATAACGACGATATTATCGATGTTATTTATGACGATAACAACGTAGATAATGACGATAATAACGACGACATTAACGACGACGATTATGAGAAAATAACGACGATATTAACGATGATAATTATGAGGATAATAAGGACGATAACAACGATGATAATGACGATATTAACGACGATATTAACGACGATAATAACGACGATATTAACGACGATAATAACGACGATAAAAAGAAGATAATGACAATAATAACGACGATATTATCGATGATATTTATGACGATAACAACGTAGATAATGACGATAATAACGACGACATTAACGACGATGATTATGACAAAATAACGACGATATTAACGACGATAATTATGAGGATGATAAGGACGATAACAACGATGATAATGACGATATTAACGACGATATTAACGACGATAATAACGACGTTAAAAACGACGATAAAAAGAAGATAATGACAATAATAACGACGATATTATCGATGATATTTATGACGATAACAACGTAGATAATGACGATAATAACGACGACATTAACGACGATGATTATGACAAAATAACGACGATATTAACGACGATAATTATGAGGATGATAAGGACGATAACAACGATGATAATGACGATATTAACGACGATATTAACGACGATAGTAACGACGATATTAACGACGATAATAAAGACAATAAAAAGAAGATAATGACAATAATAACGACGATATTAAAGATAATATTTATGACGATAACAACGTAGATAATGACGATAATAACGACGACATTAACGACGATGATTATGACAAAATAACGACGATATTAACGACGATAATTATGAGGATAATAAGGACGATAACAACGATTATAATGACGATATTAACGACGATATTAACGACGATAATAACGACGTTAAAAACGACGATAAAAAGAAGATAATGACAATAATAACGACGATATTATCGATGATATTTATGACGATAACAACGTAGATAATGACGATAATAACGACGACATTAACGACGATGATTATGACAAAATAACGACGATATTAACGATGATAATTATGAGGATGATAAGGACGATAACAACGATGATAATGACGATATTAACGACGATATTAACGACGATAATAACGACGTTAATAACGACGATAAAAAGAAGATAATGACAATAATAACGACGATATTATCGATGATATTTATGACGATAACAACGTAGATAATGACGATAATAACGACGACATTAACGACGATGATTATGACAAAATAACGACGATATTAACGACGATAATTATGAGGATGATAAGGACGATAACAACGATGTTAATGACGATATTAACGACGACATTAACGACGATGATTATGACAAAATAACGACGATATTAACGACGATAATTATGAGGATGATAAGGACGATAACAACGATGATAATGACGATATTAACGACGACATTAACGACGATGATTGTGACAAAATAACGACGATATTAACGACGATAATTATGAGGATAATAAGGACGATAACAACGATGATAATAACGATATTAACGACGATAATAACGACGATATTAACGACGATAATAACGACGTTAATAACGACGATAAAAAGAAGATAATGACAATAATAACGACGATAAAAAGAAGATAATGACAATAATAACGACGATATTATCGATGATATTTATGACGATAACAACGTAGATAATGACGATAATAACGACGACATTAACGACGATGATTATGACAAAATAACGACGATATTAACGACGATAATTATGAGGATGATAAGGACGATAACAACGATGATAATGACGATATTAACGACGACATTAACGACGATGATTGTGACAAAATAACGACGATATTAACGACGATAATTATGAGGATAATAAGGACGATAACAACGATGATAATAACGATATTAACGACGATAATAACGACGATATTAACGACGATAATAACGACGTTAATAACGACGATAAAAAGAAGATAATGACAATAATAACGACGATAAAAAGAAGATAATGACAATAATAACGACGATATTATCGATGATATTTATGACGATAACAACGTAGATAATGACGATAATAACGACGACATTAACGACGACGATTATGAGAAAATAACGACGATATTAACGATGATAATTATGAGGATAATAAGGACGATAACAACGATGATAATGACGATATTAACGACGATATTAACGACGATAATAACGACGATATTAACGACGATAATAACGACGATAAAAAGAAGATAATGACAATAATAACGACGATATTATCGATGATATTTATGACGATAACAACGTAGATAATGACGATAATAACGACGACATTAACGACGATGATTATGACAAAATAACGACGATATTAACGACGATAATTATGAGGATAATAAGGACGATAACAACGATGATAATGACGATATTAACGACGATATTAACGACGATAATAACGACGATATTAACGACGATAATAAAGACAATAAAAAGAAGATAATGACAATAATAACGACGATATTAAAGATAATATTTATGTCGATAACAACGTAGATAATGACGATAATAACGACGATATTAACGACGATGATTATGACAAAATAACGACGATATTAACGACGATAATTATGAGGATGATAAGGACGATAACAACGATGATAATGACGATATTAACGACGATATTAACGACGATAATAACGACGATAAAAAGAAGATAATGACAATAATAACGACGATATTATCGATGTTATTTATGACGATAACAACGTAGATAATGACGATAATAACGACGACATTAACGACGACGATTATGAGAAAATAACGACGATATTAACGATGATAATTATGAGGATAATAAGGACGATAACAACGATGATAATGACGATATTAACGACGATATTAACGACGATAATAACGACGATATTAACGACGATAATAACGACGATAAAAAGAAGATAATGACAATAATAACGACGATATTATCGATGATATTTATGACGATAACAACGTAGATAATGACGATAATAACGACGACATTAACGACGATGATTATGACAAAATAACGACGATATTAACGACGATAATTATGAGGATAATAAGGACGATAACAACGATTATAATGACGATATTAACGACGATATTAACGACGATAATAACGACGTTAAAAACGACGATAAAAAGAAGATAATGACAATAATAACGACGATATTATCGATGATATTTATGACGATAACAACGTAGATAATGACGATAATAACGACGACATTAACGACGATGATTATGACAAAATAACGACGATATTAACGACGATAATTATGAGGATGATAAGGACGATAACAACGATGATAATGACGATATTAACGACGATATTAACGACGATAATAACGACGATATTAACGACGATAATAAAGACAATAAAAAGAAGATAATGACAATAATAACGACGATATTAAAGATAATATTTATGACGATAACAACGTAGATAATGACGATAATAACGACGACATTAACGACGATGATTATGACAAAATAACGACGATATTAACGACGATAATTATGAGGATAATAAGGACGATAACAACGATTATAATGACGATATTAACGACGATATTAACGACGATAATAACGACGTTAAAAACGACGATAAAAAGAAGATAATGACAATAATAACGACGATATTATCGATGATATTTATGACGATAACAACGTAGATAATGACGATAATAACGACGACATTAACGACGATGATTATGACAAAATAACGACGATATTAACGATGATAATTATGAGGATGATAAGGACGATAACAACGATGATAATGACGATATTAACGACGATATTAACGACGATAATAACGACGTTAATAACGACGATAAAAAGAAGATAATGACAATAATAACGACGATATTATCGATGATATTTATGACGATAACAACGTAGATAATGACGATAATAACGACGACATTAACGACGATGATTATGACAAAATAACGACGATATTAACGACGATAATTATGAGGATGATAAGGACGATAACAACGATGATAATGACGATATTAACGACGACATTAACGACGATGATTGTGACAAAATAACGACGATATTAACGACGATAATTATGAGGATAATAAGGACGATAACAACGATGATAATAACGATATTAACGACGATAATAACGACGATATTAACGACGATAATAACGACGTTAATAACGACGATAAAAAGAAGATAATGACAATAATAACGACGATAAAAAGAAGATAATGACAATAATAACGACGATATTATCGATGATATTTATGACGATAACAACGTAGATAATGACGATAATAACGACGACATTAACGACGATGATTATGACAAAATAACGACGATATTAACGACGATAATTATGAGGATAATAAGGACGATAACAACGATGATAATGACGATATTAACGACGATATTAACGACGATAATAACGACGATATTAACGACGATAATAAAGACAATAAAAAGAAGATAATGACAATAATAACGACGATATTAAAGATAATATTTATGTCGATAACAACGTAGATAATGACGATAATAACGACGACATTAACGACGATGATTATGACAAAATAACGACGATATTAACGACGATAATTATGAGGATGATAAGGACGATAACAACGATGATAATGACGATATTAACGACGATATTAACGACGATAATAACGACGTTATAACGACGATAAAAAGAAGATAATGACAATAATAACGACGATATTATCGATGTTATTTATGACGATAACAACGTAGATAATGACGATAATAACGACGACATTAACGACGACGATTATGAGAAAATAACGACGATATTAACGATGATAATTATGAGGATAATAAGGACGATAACAACGATGATAATGACGATATTAACGACGATATTAACGACGATAATAACGACGATATTAACGACGATAATAACGACGATAAAAAGAAGATAATGACAATAATAACGACGATATTATCGATGATATTTATGACGATAACAACGTAGATAATGACGATAATAACGACGACATTAACGACGATGATTATGACAAAATAACGACGATATTAACGACGATAATTATGAGGATAATAAGGACGATAACAACGATTATAATGACGATATTAACGACAATATTAACGACGATAATAACGACGTTAAAAACGACGATAAAAAGAAGATAATGACAATAATAACGACGATATTATCGATGATATTTATGACGATAACAACGTAGATAATGACGATAATAACGACGACATTAACGACGATGATTATGACAAAATAACGACGATATTAACGACGATAATTATGAGGATAATAAGGACGATAACAACGATTATAATGACGATATTAACGACGATATTAACGACGATAATAACGACGTTAAAAACGACGATAAAAAGAAGATAATGACAATAATAACGACGATATTATCGATGATATTTATGACGATAACAACGTAGATAATGACGATAATAACGACGACATTAACGACGATGATTATGACAAAATAACGACGATATTAACGACGATAATTATGAGGATGATAAGGACGATAACAACGATGATAATGACGATATTAACGACGATATTAACGACGATAATAACGACGATATTAACGACGATAATAAAGACAATAAAAAGAAGATAATGACAATAATAACGACGATATTAAAGATAATATTTATGACGATAACAACGTAGATAATGACGATAATAACGACGACATTAACGACGATGATTATGACAAAATAACGACGATATTAACGACGATAATTATGAGGATAATAAGGACGATAACAACGATTATAATGACGATATTAACGACGATATTAACGACGATAATAACGACGTTAAAAACGACGATAAAAAGAAGATAATGACAATAATAACGACGATATTATCGATGATATTTATGACGATAACAACGTAGATAATGACGATAATAACGACGACATTAACGACGATGATTATGACAAAATAACGACGATATTAACGATGATAATTATGAGGATGATAAGGACGATAACAACGATGATAATGACGATATTAACGACGATATTAACGACGATAATAACGACGTTAATAACGACGATAAAAAGAAGATAATGACAATAATAACGACGATATTATCGATGATATTTATGACGATAACAACGTAGATAATGACGATAATAACGACGACATTAACGACGATGATTATGACAAAATAACGACGATATTAACGACGATAATTATGAGGATGATAAGGACGATAACAACGATGATAATGACGATATTAACGACGACATTAACGACGATGATTGTGACAAAATAACGACGATATTAACGACGATAATTATGAGGATAATAAGGACGATAACAACGATGATAATAACGATATTAACGACGATAATAACGACGATATTAACGACGATAATAACGACGTTAATAACGACGATAAAAAGAAGATAATGACAATAATAACGACGATAAAAAGAAGATAATGACAATAATAACGACGATATTATCGATGATATTTATGACGATAACAACGTAGATAATGACGATAATAACGACGACATTAACGACGATGATTATGACAAAATAACGACGATATTAACGACGATAATTATGAGGATAATAAGGACGATAACAACGATGATAATGACGATATTAACGACGATATTAACGACGATAATAACGACGATATTAACGACGATAATAAAGACAATAAAAAGAAGATAATGACAATAATAACGACGATATTAAAGATAATATTTATGTCGATAACAACGTAGATAATGACGATAATAACGACGACATTAACGACGATGATTATGACAAAATAACGACGATATTAACGACGATAATTATGAGGATGATAAGGACGATAACAACGATGATAATGACGATATTAACGACGATATTAACGACGATAATAACGACGATATTAACGACGATAATAAAGACAATAAAAAGAAGATAATGACAATAATAACGACGATATTAAAGATAATATTTATGTCGATAACAACGTAGATAATGACGATAATAACGACGACATTAACGACGATGATTATGACAAAATAACGACGATATTAACGACGATAATTATGAGGATGATAAGGACGATAACAACGATGATAATGACGATATTAACGACGATATTAACGACGATAATAACGACGTTATAACGACGATAAAAAGAAGATAATGACAATAATAACGACGATATTATCGATGTTATTTATGACGATACAACGTAGATAATGACGATAATAACGACGACATTAACGACGACGATTATGAGAAAATAACGACGATATTAACGATGATAATTATGAGGATAATAAGGACGATAACAACGATGATAATGACGATATTAACGACGATATTAACGACGATAATAACGACGATATTAACGACGATAATAACGACGATAAAAAGAAGATAATGACAATAATAACGACGATATTATCGATGATATTTATGACGATAACAACGTAGATAATGACGATAATAACGACGACATTAACGACGATGATTATGACAAAATAACGACGATATTAACGACGATAATTATGAGGATAATAAGGACGATAACAACGATTATAATGACGATATTAACGACGATATTAACGACGATAATAACGACGTTAAAAACGACGATAAAAAGAAGATAATGACAATAATAACGACGATATTATCGATGATATTTATGACGATAACAACGTAGATAATGACGATAATAACGACGACATTAACGACGATGATTATGACAAAATAACGACGATATTAACGACGATAATTATGAGGATGATAAGGACGATAACAACGATGATAATGACGATATTAACGACGATATTAACGACGATAATAACGACGATATTAACGACGATAATAAAGACAATAAAAAGAAGATAATGACAATAATAACGACGATAAAAAGAAGATAATGACAATAATAACGACGATATTATCGATGATATTTATGACGATAACAACGTAGATAATGACGATAATAACGACGACATTAACGACGATGATTATGACAAAATAACGACGATATTAACGACGATAATTATGAGGATAATAAGGACGATAACAACGATGATAATGACGATATTAACGACGATATTAACGACGATAATAACGACGATATTAACGACGATAATAAAGACAATAAAAAGAAGATAATGACAATAATAACGACGATATTAAAGATAATATTTATGTCGATAACAACGTAGATAATGACGATAATAACGACGACATTAACGACGATGATTATGACAAAATAACGACGATATTAACGACGATAATTATGAGGATGATAAGGACGATAACAACGATGATAATGACGATATTAACGACGATATTAACGACGATAATAACGACGTTATAACGACGATAAAAAGAAGATAATGACAATAATAACGACGATATTATCGATGTTATTTATGACGATAACAACGTAGATAATGACGATAATAACGACGACATTAACGACGACGATTATGAGAAAATAACGCCGATATTAACGATGATAATTATGAGGATAATAAGGACGATAACAACGATGATAATGACGATATTAACGACGATATTAACGACGATAATAACGACGATATTAACGACGATAATAACGACGATAAAAAGAAGATAATGACAATAATAACGACGATATTATCGATGATATTTATGACGATAACAACGTAGATAATGACGATAATAACGACGACATTAACGACGATGATTATGACAAAATAACGACGATATTAACGACGATAATTATGAGGATAATAAGGACGATAACAACGATTATAATGACGATATTAACGACAATATTAACGACGATAATAACGACGTTAAAAACGACGATAAAAAGAAGATAATGACAATAATAACGACGATATTATCGATGATATTTATGACGATAACAACGTAGATAATGACGATAATAACGACGACATTAACGACGATGATTATGACAAAATAACGACGATATTAACGACGATAATTATGAGGATGATAAGGACGATAACAACGATGATAATGACGATATTAACGACGATATTAACGACGATAATAACGACGTTAATAACGACGATAAAAAGAAGATAATGACAATAATAACGACGATATTATCGATGATATTTATGACGATAACAACGTAGATAATGACGATAATAACGACGACATTAACGACGATGATTATGACAAAATAACGACGATATTAACGACGATAATTATGAGGATGATAAGGACGATAACAACGATGATAATGACGATATTAACGACGACATTAACGACGATGATTGTGACAAAATAACGACGATATTAACGACGATAATTATGAGGATAATAAGACGATAACAACGATGATAATAACGATATTAACGACGATAATAACGACGATATTAACGACGATAATAACGACGTTAATAACGACGATAAAAAGAAGATAATGACAATAATAACGACGATAAAAAGAAGATAATGACAATAATAACGACGATATTATCGATGATATTTATGACGATAACAACGTAGATAATGACGATAATAACGACGACATTAACGACGATGATTATGACAAAATAACGACGATATTAACGACGATAATTATGAGGATAATAAGGACGATAACAACGATGATAATGACGATATTAACGACGATATTAACGACGATAATAACGACGATATTAACGACGATAATAAAGACAATAAAAAGAAGATAATGACAATAATAACGACGATATTAAAGATAATATTTATGTCGATAACAACGTAGATAATGACGATAATAACGACGACATTAACGACGATGATTATGACAAAATAACGACGATATTAACGACGATAATTATGAGGATGATAAGGACGATAACAACGATGATAATGACGATATTAACGACGATATTAACGACGATAATAACGACGTTATAACGACGATAAAAAGAAGATAATGACAATAATAACGACGATATTATCGATGTTATTTATGACGATAACAACGTAGATAATGACGATAATAACGACGACATTAACGACGACGATTATGAGAAAATAACGACGATATTAACGATGATAATTATGAGGATAATAAGGACGATAACAACGATGATAATGACGATATTAACGACGATATTAACGACGATAATAACGACGATATTAACGACGATAATAACGACGATAAAAAGAAGATAATGACAATAATAACGACGATATTATCGATGATATTTATGACGATAACAACGTAGATAATGACGATAATAACGACGACATTAACGACGATGATTATGACAAAATAACGACGATATTAACGACGATAATTATGAGGATAATAAGGACGATAACAACGATGATAATGACGATATTAACGACGATATTAACGACGATAATAACGACGATATTAACGACGATAATAAAGACAATAAAAAGAAGATAATGACAATAATAACGACGATATTAAAGATAATATTTATGTCGATAACAACGTAGATAATGACGATAATAACGACGACATTAACGACGATGATTATGACAAAATAACGACGATATTAACGACGATAATTATGAGGATGATAAGGACGATAACAACGATGATAATGACGATATTAACGACGATATTAACGACGATAATAACGACGTTATAACGACGATAAAAAGAAGATAATGACAATATAACGACGATATTATCGATGTTATTTATGACGATAACAACGTAGATAATGACGATAATAACGACGACATTAACGACGACGATTATGAGAAAATAACGACGATATTAACGATGATAATTATGAGGATAATAAGGACGATAACAACGATGATAATGACGATATTAACGACGATATTAACGACGATAATAACGACGATATTAACGACGATAATAACGACGATAAAAAGAAGATAATGACAATAATAACGACGATATTACCGATGATATTTATGACGATAACAACGTAGATAATGACGATAATAACGACGACATTAACGACGATGATTATGACAAAATAACGACGATATTAACGACGATAATTATGAGGATGATAAGGACGATAACAACGATGATAATGACGATATTAACGACGATATTAACGACGATAATAACGACGTTAAAAACGACGATAAAAAGAAGATAATGACAATAATAACGACGATATTATCGATGATATTTATGACGATAACAACGTAGATAATGACGATAATAACGACGACATTAACGACGATGATTATGACAAAATAACGACGATATTAACGACGATAATTATGAGGATGATAAGGACGATAACAACGATGATAATGACGATATTAACGACGATATTAACGACGATAATAACGACGATATTAACGACGATTATAAAGACAATAAAAAGAAGATAATGACAATAATAACGACGATATTAAAGATAATATTTATGACGATAACAACGTAGATAATGACGATAATAACGACGACATTAACGACGATGATTATGACAAAATAACGACGATATTAACGACGATAATTATGAGGATAATAAGGACGATAACAACGATTATAATGACGATATTAACGACGATATTAACGACGATAATAACGACGTTAAAAACGACGATAAAAGAAGATAATGACAATAATAACGACGATATTATCGATGATATTTATGACGATAACAACGTAGATAATGACGATAATAACGACGACATTAACGACGATGATTATGACAAAATAACGACGATATTAACGATGATAATTATGAGGATGATAAGGACGATAACAACGATGATAATGACGATATTAACGACGATATTAACGACGATAATAACGACGTTAATAACGACGATAAAAAGAAGATAATGACAATAATAACGACGATATTATCGATGATATTTATGACGATAACAACGTAGATAATGACGATAATAACGACGACATTAACGACGATGATTATGACAAAATAACGACGATATTAACGACGATAATTATGAGGATGATAAGGACGATAACAACGATGTAATGACGATATTAACGACGACATTAACGACGATGATTGTGACAAAATAACGACGATATTAACGACGATAATTATGAGGATAATAAGGACGATAACAACGATGGTAATAACGATATTAACGACGATAATAACGACGATATTAACGACGATAATAACGACGTTAATAACGACGATAAAAAGAAGATAATGACAATAATAACGACGATAAAAAGAAGATAATGACAATAATAACGACGATATTATCGATGATATTTATGACGATAACAACGTAGATAATGACGATAATAACGACGACATTAACGACGATGATTATGACAAAATAACGACGATATTAACGACGATAATTATGAGGATAATAAGGACGATAACAACGATGATAATGACGATATTAACGACGATATTAACGACGATAATAACGACGATATTAACGACGATAATAAAGACAATAAAAAGAAGATAATGACAATAATAACGACGATATTAAAGATAATATTTATGTCGATAACAACGTAGATAATGACGATAATAACGACGACATTAACGACGATGATTATGACAAAATAACGACGATATTAACGACGATAATTATGAGGATGATAAGGACGATAACAACGATGATAATGACGATATTAACGACGATATTAACGACGATAATAACGACGTTATAACGACGATAAAAAGAAGATAATGACAATAATAACGACGATATTATCGATGTTATTTATGACGATAACAACGTAGATAATGACGATAATAACGACGACATTAACGACGACGATTATGAGAAAATAACGACGATATTAACGATGATAATTATGAGGATAATAAGGACGATAACAACGATGATAATGACGATATTAACGACGATATTAACGACGATAATAACGACGATATTAACGACGATAATAACGACGATAAAAAGAAGATAATGACAATAATAACGACGATATTATCGATGATATTTATGACGATAACAACGTAGATAATGACGATAATAACGACGACATTAACGACGATGATTATGACAAAATAACGACGATATTAACGACGATAATTATGAGGATGATAAGGACGATAACAACGATGATAATGACGATATTAACGACGATATTAACGACGATAATAACGACGATATTAACGACGATAATAAAGACAATAAAAAGAAGATAATGACAATAATAACGACGATATTAAAGATAATATTTATGACGATAACAACGTAGATAATGACGATAATAACGACGACATTAACGACGATGATTATGACAAAATAACGACGATATTAACGACGATAATTATGAGGATAATAAGGACGATAACAACGATTATAATGACGATATTAACGACGATATTAACGACGATAAAAACGACGTTAAAAACGACGATAAAAAGAAGATAATGACAATAATAACGACGATATTATCGATGATATTTATGACGATAACAACGTAGATAATGACGATAATAACGACGACATTAACGACGATGATTATGACAAAATAACGACGATATTAACGATGATAATTATGAGGATGATAAGGACGATAACAACGATGATAATGACGATATTAACGACGATATTAACGACGATAATAACGACGTTAATAACGACGATAAAAAGAAGATAATGACAATAATAACGACGATATTATCGATGATATTTATGACGATAACAACGTAGATAATGACGATAATAACGACGACATTAACGACGATGATTATGACAAAATAACGACGATATTTACGACGATAATTATGAGGATGATAAGGACGATAACAACGATGTTAATGACGATATTAACGACGACATTAACGACGATGATTGTGACAAAATAACGACGATATTAACGACGATAATTATGAGGATAATAAGGACGATAACAACGATGATAATAACGATATTAACGACGATAATAACGACGATATTAACGACGATAATAACGACGTTAATAACGACGATAAAAAGAAGATAATGACAATAATAACGACGATAAAAAGAAGATAATGACAATAATAACGACGATAAAAAGAAGATAATGACAATAATAACGACGATATTATCGATGATATTTATGACGATAACAACGTAGATAATGACGATAATAACGACGACATTAACGACGATGATTATGACAAAATAACGACGATATTAACGACGATAATTATGAGGATAATAAGGACGATAACAACGATGATAATGACGATATTAACGACGATATTAACGACGATAATAACGACGATATTAACGACGATAATAAAGACAATAAAAAGAAGATAATGACAATAATAACGACGATATTAAAGATAATATTTATGTCGATAACAACGTAGATAATGACGATAATAACGACGACATTAACGACGATGATTATGACAAAATAACGACGATATTAACGACGATAATTATGAGGATGATAAGGACGATAACAACGATGATAATGACGATATTAACGACGATATTAACGACGATAATAACGACGTTATAACGACGATAAAAAGAAGATAATGACAATAATAACGACGATATTATCGATGTTATTTATGACGATAACAACGTAGATAATGACGATAATAACGACGACATTAACGACGACGATTATGAGAAAATAACGACGATATTAACGATGATAATTATGAGGATAATAAGGACGATAACAACGATGATAATGACGATATTAACGACGATATTAACGACGATAATAACGACGATATTAACGACGATAATAACGACGATAAAAAGAAGATAATGACAATAATAACGACGATATTATCGATGATATTTATGACGATAACAACGTAGATAATGACGATAATAACGACGACATTAACGACGATGATTATGACAAAATAACGACGATATTAACGACGATAATTATGAGGATAATAAGGACGATAACAACGATTATAATGACGATATTAACGACAATATTAACGACGATAATAACGACGTTAAAAACGACGATAAAAAGAAGATAATGACAATAATAACGACGATATTATCGATGATATTTATGACGATAACAACGTAGATAATGACGATAATAACGACGACATTAACGACGATGATTATGACAAAATAACGACGATATTAACGACGATAATTATGAGGATGATAAGGACGATAACAACGATGATAATGACGATATTAACGACGATATTAACGACGATAATAACGACGTTAATAACGACGATAAAAAGAAGATAATGACAATAATAACGACGATATTATCGATGATATTTATGACGATAACAACGTAGATAATGACGATAATAACGACGACATTAACGACGATGATTATGACAAAATAACGACGATATTAACGACGATAATTATGAGGATAATAAGGACGATAACAACGATGATAATGACGATATTAACGACGATAATAAAGACAATAAAAAGAAGATAATGACAATAATAACGACGATATTAACGATAATATTTATGACGATAACAACGTAGATAATGACGATAATAACGACGACATTAACGACGATGATTATGACAAAATAACGACGATATTAACGACGATATTAACGACGATAATAAAGACAATAAAAAGAAGATAATGACAATAATAACGACGATATTAACGATAATATTTATGACGATAACAACGTAGATAATGACGATAATAACGACGACATTAACGACGATGATTATGACAAAATAACGACGATATTAACGACGATAATTATGAGGATGATAAGGACGATAACAACGATGATAATGACGATATTAACGACGATATTAACGACGATAATAACGACGATATTAACGACGATAATAAAGACAATAAAAAGAAGATAATGACAATAATAACGACGATATTATCGATGATATTTATGACGATAACAACGTAGATAATGACGATAATAACGACGACATTAACGACGATAAATATGACAAAATAACGACGATATTAACGACGATAATTATGAGGATAATAAGGACGATAACAACGATTATAATGACGATATTAACGACGATATTAACGACGATAATAACGACGTTAAAAACGACGATAAAAAGAAGATAATGACAATAATAACGACGATATTATCGATGATATTTATGACGATAACAACGTAGATAATGACGATAATAACGACGACATTAACGACGATGATTATGACAAAATAACGACGATATTAACGACGATAATTATGAGGATGATAAGGACGATAACAACGATGATAATGACGATATTAACGACGATATTAACGACGATAATAACGACGATATTAACGACGATAATAAAGACAATAAAAAGAAGATAATGACAATAATAACGACGATATTAACGATAATATTTATGACGATAACAACGTAGATAATGACGATAATAACGACGACATTAACGACGATGATTATGACAAAATAACGACGATATTAACGACGATAATTATGAGGATGATAAGGACGATAACAACGATGATAATGACGATATTAACGACGACATTAACGACGATGATTGTGACAAAATAACGACGATATTAACGACGTTAAAAACGACGATAAAAAGAAGATAATGACAATAATAACGACGATATTATCGATGATATTTATGACGATAACAACGTAGATAATGACGATAATAACGACGACATTAACGACGATGATTATGACAAAATAACGACGATATTAACGACGATAATTATGAGGATGATAACGATGATAACAACGATGATAATAACGATATTAACGACGATAATAACGACGATATTAACGACGATAATAACGACGTTAATAACGACGATAAAAAGAAGATAATGACAATAATAACGACGATAAAAAGAAGATAATGACAATAATAACGACGATATTATCGATGATATTTATGACGATAACAACGTAGATAATGACGATAATAACGACGACATTAACGACGATGATTGTGACAAAATAACGACGATATTAACGACGTTAAAAACGACGATAAAAAGAAGATAATGACAATAATAACGACGATATTATCGATGATATTTATGACGATAACAACGTAGATAATGACGATAATAACGACGACATTAACGACGATGATTATGACAAAATAACGACGATATTAACGACGATAATTATGAGGATGATAACGATGATAACAACGATGATAATAACGATATTAACGACGATAATAACGACGATATTAACGACGATAATAACGACGTTAATAACGACGATAAAAAGAAGATAATGACAATAATAACGACGATAAAAAGAAGATAATGACAATAATAACGACGATATTATCGATGATATTTATGACGATAACAACGTAGATAATGACGATAATAACGACGACATTAACGACGATGATTATGACAAAATAACGACGATATTAACGACGATAATTATGAGGATAATAAGGACGATAACAACGATGATAATGACGATATTAACGACGATATTAACGACGATAATAACGACGATATTAACGACGATAATAAAGACAATAAAAAGAAGATAATGACAATAATAACGACGATATTAAAGATAATATTTATGTCGATAACAACGTAGATAATGACGATAATAACGACGACATTAACGACGATGATAATGACGATATTAACGACGATATTAACGACGATAATAACGACGATATTAACGACGATAATAAAGACAATAAAAAGAAGATAATGACAATAATAACGACGATATTAAAGATAATATTTATGTCGATAACAACGTAGATAATGACGATAATAACGACGACATTAACGACGATGATTATGACAAAATAACGACGATATTAACGACGATAATTATGAGGATGATAAGGACGATAACAACGATGATAATGACGATATTAACGACGATAATAACGACGATATTAACGACGATGATTATGACAAAATAACGACGATATTAACGACGATAATTATGAGGATGATAAGGACGATAACAACGATGATAATGACGATAATAACGACGACATTAACGACGATGATTATGACAAAATAACGACGATATTAACGACGATAATTATGAGGATGATAAGGACGATAACAACGATGATAATGACGATATTAGCGACGATAATAACGACGTTAAAAACGACGATAAAAAGAAGATAATGACAATAATAACGACGATATTATCGATGATATTTATGACGATAACAACGTAGATAATGACGATAATAACGACGACATTAACGACGATGATTATGACAAAATAACGACGATATTAACGACGATAATTATGAGGATGATAACGATGATAACAACGATGATAATAACGATATTAACGACGATAATAACGACGATATTAACGACGATAATAACGACGTTAATAACGACGATAAAAAGAAGATAATGACAATAATAACGACGATAAAAAGAAGATAATGACAATAATAACGACGATATTATCGATGATATTTATGACGATAACAACGTAGATAATGACGATAATAACGACGACATTAACGACGATGATTATGACAAAATAACGACGATATTAACGACGATAATTATGAGGATAATAAGGACGATAACAACGATGATAATGACGATATTAACGACGATATTAACGACGATAATAACGACGATATTAACGACGATAATAAAGACAATAAAAAGAAGATAATGACAATAATAACGACGATATTAAAGATAATATTTATGTCGATAACAACGTAGATAATGACGATAATAACGACGACATTAACGACGATGATAATGACGATATTAACGACGATATTAACGACGATAATAACGACGATATTAACGACGATAATAAAGACAATAAAAAGAAGATAATGACAATAATAACGACGATATTAAAGATAATATTTATGTCGATAACAACGTAGATAATGACGATAATAACGACGACATTAACGACGATGATTATGACAAAATAACGACGATATTAACGACGATAATTATGAGGATGATAAGGACGATAACAACGATGATAATGACGATATTAACGACGATAATAACGACGATATTAACGACGATAATAAAGACAATAAAAAGAAGATAATGACAATAATAACGACGATATTAACGATAATATTTATGACGATAACAACGTAGATAATGACGATAATAACGACGACATTAACTACGATGATTATGACAAAATAACGACGATATTAACGACGATAATTATGAGGATAATAAGGACGATAACAACGATTATAATGACGATATTAACGACGATATTAACGACGATAATAACGACGTTAAAAACGACGATAAAAAGAAGATAATGACAATAATAACGACGATATTATCGATGATATTTATGACGATAACAACGTAGATAATGACGATAATAACGACGACATTAACGACGATGATTATGACAAAATAACGACGATATTAACGATGATAATTATGAGGATGATAAGGACGATAACAACGATGATAATGACGATATTAACGACGATATTAACGACGATAATAACGACGTTAATAACGACGATAAAAAGAAGATAATGACAATAATAACGACGATATTATCGATGATATTTATGACGATAACAACGTAGATAATGACGATAATAACGACGACATTAACGACGATGATTATGACAAAATAACGACGATATTAACGACGATAATTATGAGGATGATAAGGACGATAACAACGATGATAATGACGATATTAACGACGATATTAACGACGATAATAACGACGATATTAACGACGATAATAAAGACAATAAAAAGAAGATAATGACAATAATAACGACGATATTAAAGATAATATTTATGTCGATAACAACGTAGATAATGACGATAATAACGACGACATTAACGACGATGATTATGACAAAATAACGACGATATTAACGACGATAATTATGAGGATGATAAGGACGATAACGACGATGATAATGACGATATTAACGACGATATTAACGACGATAATAACGACGATATTAACGACGATAATAAAGACAATAAAAAGAAGATAATGACAATAATAACGACGATATTAAAGATAATATTTATGTCGATAACAACGTAGATAATGACGATAATAACGACGACATTAACGACGATGATTATGACAAAATAACGACGATATTAACGACGATAATTATGAGGATGATAAGGACGATAACAACGATGATAATGACGATATTAACGACGATATTAACGACGATAATAACGACGTTATAACGACGATAAAAAGAAGATAATGACAATAATAACGACGATATTATCGATGTTATTTATGACGATAACAACGTAGATAATGACGATAATAACGACGACATTAACGACGACGATTATGACAAAATAACGACGATATTAACGATGATAATTATGAGGATAATAAGGACGATAACAACGATGATAATGACGATATTAACGACGATATTAACGACGATAATAACGACGATATTAACGACGAAAATAACGACGATAAAAAGAAGATAATGACAATAATAACGACGATATTATCGATGATATTTATGACGATAACAACGTAGATAATGACGATAATAACGACGACATTAACGACGATGATTATGACAAAATAACGACGATATTAACGACGATAATTATGAGGATAATAAGGACGATAACAACGATTATAATGACGATATTAACGACAATATTAACGTCGATAATAACGACGTTAAAAACGACGATAAAAAGAAGATAATGACAATAATAACGACGATATTATCGATGATATTTATGACGATAACAACGTAGATAATGACGATAATAACGACGACATTAACGACGATGATTATGACAAAATAACGACGATATTAACGACGATAATTATGAGGATGATAAGGACGATAACAACGATGATAATGACGATATTAACGACGATATTAACGACGATAATAACGACGTTAATAACGACGATAAAAAGAAGATAATGACAATAATAACGACGATATTATCGATGATATTTATGACGATAACAACGTAGATAATGACGATAATAACGACGACATTAACGACGATGATTATGACAAAATAACGACGATATTAACGACGATAATTATGAGGATAATAAGGACGATAACAACGATGATAATGACGATATTAACGACGATATTAACGACGATAATAACGACGATATTAACGACGATAATAAAGACAATAAAAAGAAGATAATGACAATAATAACGACGATATTAACGATAATATTTATGACGATAACAACGTAGATAATGACGATAATAACGACGACATTAACGACGATGATTATGACAAAATAACGACGATATTAACGACGATAATTATGAGGATAATAAGGACGATAACAACGATTATAATGACGATATTAACGACGATATTAACGACGATAATAACGACGTTAAAAACGACGATAAGAAGAAGATAATGACAATAATAACGACGATATTATCGATGATATTTATGACGATAACAACGTAGATAATGACGATAATAACGACGACATTAACGACGATGATTATGACAAAATAACGACGATATTAACGATGATAATTATGAGGATGATAAGGACGATAACAACGATGATAATGACGATATTAACGACGATATTAACGACGATAATAACGACGTTAATAACGACGATAAAAAGAAGATAATGACAATAATAACGACGATATTATCGATGATATTTATGACGATAACAACGTAGATAATGACGATAATAACGACGACATTAACGACGATGATTATGACAAAATAACGACGATATTAACGACGATAATTATGAGGATGATAAGGACGATAACAACGATGATAATGACGATATTAACGACGATATTAACGACGATAATAACGACGATATTAACGACGATAATAAAGACAATAAAAAGAAGATAATGACAATAATAACGACGATATTAAAGATAATATTTATGTCGATAACAACGTAGATAATGACGATAATAACGACGACATTAACGACGATGATTATGACAAAATAACGACGATATTAACGACGATAATTATGAGGATGATAAGGACGATAACGACGATGATAATGACGATATTAACGACGATATTAACGACGATAATAACGACGATATTAACGACGATAATAAAGACAATAAAAAGAAGATAATGACAATAATAACGACGATATTAAAGATAATATTTATGTCGATAACAACGTAGATAATGACGATAATAACGACGACATTAACGACGATGATTATGACAAAATAACGACGATATTAACGACGATAATTATGAGGATGATAAGGACGATAACAACGATGATAATGACGATATTAACGACGATATTAACGACGATAATAACGACGTTATAACGACGATAAAAAGAAGATAATGACAATAATAACGACGATATTATCGATGTTATTTATGACGATAACAACGTAGATAATGACGATAATAACGACGACATTAACGACGACGATTATGACAAAATAACGACGATATTAACGATGATAATTATGAGGATAATAAGGACGATAACAACGATGATAATGACGATATTAACGACGATATTAACGACGATAATAACGACGATATTAACGACGAAAATAACGACGATAAAAAGAAGATAATGACAATAATAACGACGATATTATCGATGATATTTATGACGATAACAACGTAGATAATGACGATAATAACGACGACATTAACGACGATGATTATGACAAAATAACGACGATATTAACGACGATAATTATGAGGATAATAAGGACGATAACAACGATTATAATGACGATATTAACGACAATATTAACGTCGATAATAACGACGTTAAAAACGACGATAAAAAGAAGATAATGACAATAATAACGACGATATTATCGATGATATTTATGACGATAACAACGTAGATAATGACGATAATAACGACGACATTAACGACGATGATTATGACAAAATAACGACGATATTAACGACGATAATTATGAGGATGATAAGGACGATAACAACGATGATAATGACGATATTAACGACGATATTAACGACGATAATAACGACGTTAATAACGACGATAAAAAGAAGATAATGACAATAATAACGACGATATTATCGATGATATTTATGACGATAACAACGTAGATAATGACGATAATAACGACGACATTAACGACGATGATTATGACAAAATAACGACGATATTAACGACGATAATTATGAGGATAATAAGGACGATAACAACGATGATAATGACGATATTAACGACGATATTAACGACGATAATAACGACGATATTAACGACGATAATAAAGACAATAAAAAGAAGATAATGACAATAATAACGACGATATTAACGATAATATTTATGACGATAACAACGTAGATAATGACGATAATAACGACGACATTAACGACGATGATTATGACAAAATAACGACGATATTAACGACGATAATTATGAGGATAATAAGGACGATAACAACGATTATAATGACGATATTAACGACGATATTAACGACGATAATAACGACGTTAAAAACGACGATAAGAAGAAGATAATGACAATAATAACGACGATATTATCGATGATATTTATGACGATAACAACGTAGATAATGACGATAATAACGACGACATTAACGACGATGATTATGACAAAATAACGACGATATTAACGATGATAATTATGAGGATGATAAGGACGATAACAACGATGATAATGACGATATTAACGACGATATTAACGACGATAATAACGACGTTAATAACGACGATAAAAAGAAGATAATGACAATAATAACGACGATATTATCGATGATATTTATGACGATAACAACGTAGATAATGACGATAATAACGACGACATTAACGACGATGATTATGACAAAATAACGACGATATTAACGACGATAATTATGAGGATGATAAGGACGATAACAACGATGATAATGACGATATTAACGACGACATTAACGACGATGATTGTGACAAAATAACGACGATATTAACGACGATAATTATGAGGATAATAAGGACGATAACAACGATGATAATAACGATATTAACGACGATAATAACGACGATATTAACGACGATAATAACGACGTTAATAACGACGATAAAAAGAAGATAATGACAATAATAACGACGATAAAAAGAAGATAATGACAATAATAACGACGATATTATCGATGATATTTATGACGATAACAACGTAGATAATGACGATAATAACGACGACATTAACGACGATGATTATGACAAAATAACGACGATATTAACGACGATAATTATGAGGATAATAAGGACGTTAACAACGATGATAATGTCGATATTAATGACGATATTAACGACGATAATAACGACGATATTAACGACGATAATAAAGACAATAAAAAGAAGATAATGACAATAATAACGACGATATTAACGATAATATTTATGACGATAACAACGTAGATAATGACGATTATAACGACGACATTAACGACGATGATTATGACAAAATAACGACGATATTAACGACGATAATTATGAGGATAATAAGGACGATAACAACGATTATAATGACGATATTAACGACGATATTAACGACGATAATAACGACGTTAAAAACGACGATAAAAAGAAGATAATGACAATAATAACGACGATATTATCGATGATATTTATGACGATAACAACGTAGATAATGACGATAATAACGACGACATTAACGACGATGATTATGACAAAATAACGACGATATTAACGATGATAATTATGAGGATGATAAGGACGATAACAACGATGATAATGACGATATTAACGACGATATTAACGACGATAATAACGACGTTAATAACGACGATAAAAAGAAGATAATGACAATAATAACGACGATATTATCGATGATATTTATGACGATAACAACGTAGATAATGACGATAATAACGACGACATTAACGACGATGATTATGACAAAATAACGACGATATTAACGACGATAATTATGAGGATGATAAGGACGATAACAACGATGATAATGACGATATTAACGACGACATTAACGACGATGATTGTGACAAAATAACGACGATATTAACGACGATAATTATGAGGATAATAAGGACGATAACAACGATGATAATAACGATATTAACGACGATAATAACGACGATATTAACGACGATAATAACGACGTTAATAACGACGATAAAAAGAAGATAATGACAATAATAACGACGATAAAAAGAAGATAATGACAATAATAACGACGATATTATCGATGATATTTATGACGATAACAACGTAGATAATGACGATAATAACGACGACATTAACGACGATGATTATGACAAAATAACGACGATATTAACGACGATAATTATGAGGATAATAAGGACGATAACAACGATGATAATGACGATATTAACGACGATATTAACGACGATAATAACGACGATATTAACGACGATAATAAAGACAATAAAAAGAAGATAATGACAATAATAACGACGATATTAAAGATAATATTTATGTCGATAACAACGTAGATAATGACGATAATAACGACGACATTAACGACGATGATTATGACAAAATAACGACGATATTAACGACGATAATTATGAGGATGATAAGGACGATAACAACGATGATAATGACGATATTAACGACGATATTAACGACGATAATAACGACGTTATAACGACGATAAAAAGAAGATAATGACAATAATAACGACGATATTATCGATGTTATTTATGACGATAACAACGTAGATAATGACGATAATAACGACGACATTAACGACGACGATTATGACAAAATAACGACGATATTAACGATGATAATTATGAGGATAATAAGGACGATAACAACGATGATAATGACGATATTAACGACGATATTAACGACGATAATAACGACGATATTAACGACGATAATAACGACGATAAAAAGAAGATAATGACAATAATAACGACGATATTATCGATGATATTTATGACGATAACAACGTAGATAATGACGATAATAACGACGACATTAACGACGATGATTATGACAAAATAACGACGATATTAACGACGATAATTATGAGGATAATAAGGACGATAACAACGATTATAATGACGATATTAACGACAATATTAACGACGATAATAACGACGTTAAAAACGACGATAAAAAGAAGATAATGACAATAATAACGACGATATTATCGATGATATTTATGACGATAACAACGTAGATAATGACGATAATAACGACGACATTAACGACGATGATTATGACAAAATAACGACGATATTAACGACGATAATTATGAGGATGATAAGGACGATAACAACGATGATAATGACGATATTAACGACGATATTAACGACGATAATAACGACGTTAATAACGACGATAAAAAGAAGGTAATGACAATAATAACGACGATATTATCGATGATATTTATGACGATAACAACGTAGATAATGACGATAATAACGACGACATTAACGACGATGATTATGACAAAATAACGACGATATTAACGACGATAATTATGAGGATAATAAGGACGATAACAACGATGATAATGACGATATTAACGACGATATTAACGACGATAATAACGACGATATTAACGACGATAATAAAGACAATAAAAAGAAGATAATGACAATAATAACGACGATATTAACGATAATAATTATGACGATAACAACGTAGATAATGACGATAATAACGACGACATTAACGACGATGATTATGACAAAATAACGACGATATTAACGACGATAATTATGAGGATGATAAGGACGATAACAACGATGATAATGACGATATTAACGACGACATTAACGACGATGATTGTGACAAAATAACGACGATATTAACGACGTTAAAAACGACGATAAAAAGAAGATAATGACAATAATAACGACGATATTATCGATGATATTTATGACGATAACAACGTAGATAATGACGATAATAACGACGACATTAACGACGATGATTATGACAAAATAACGACGATATTAACGACGATAATTATGAGGATGATAAGGACGATAACAACGATGATAATGACGATATTAACGACGATATTAACGATGATGATTGTGACAAAATAACGACGATATTAACGACGTTAAAAACGACGATAAAAAGAAGGTAATGACAATAATAACGACGATATTATCGATGATATTTATGACGATAACAACGTAGATAATGACGATAATAACGACGACATTAACGACGATGATTATGACAAAATAACGACGATATTAACGACGATAATTATGAGGATGATAAGGACGATAACAACGATGATAATGACGATATTAACGACGATATTAACGACGATAATAACGACGATATTAACGACGATAATAAAGACAATAAAAAGAAGATAATGACAATAATAACGACGATATTAACGATAATATTTATGACGATAACAACGTAGATAATGACGATAATAACGACGACATTAACGACGATGATTATGACAAAATAACGACGATATTAACGACGATAATTATGAGGATGATAAGGACGATAACAACGATGATAATGACGATAATAACGACGACATTAACGACGATGATTATGACAAAATAACGACGATATTAACGACGATAATTATGAGGATGATAAGGACGATAACAACGATGATAATGACGATATTAGCGACGATAATAACGACGTTAAAAACGACGATAAAAAGAAGATAATGACAATAATAACCACGATATTATCGATGATATTTATGACGATAACAACGTAGATAATGACGATAATAACGACGACATTAACGACGATGATTATGACAAAATAACGACGATATTAACGACGATAATTATGAGGATGATAAGGACGATAACAACGATGATAATGACGATATTAACGACGACATTAACGACGATGATTGTGACAAAATAACGACGATATTAACGACGATAATAATGAGGATAATAAGGACGATAACAACGATGATAATAACGATATTAACGACGATAGTAACGACGATATTAACGACGATAATAACGACGTTAATAACGACGATAAAAAGAAGATAATGACAATAATAACGACGATATTATCGATGATAATTATGACGATAACAACGTAGATAATGACGATAATAACGACGACATTAACGACGATGATTATGACAAAATAACGACGATATTAACGACGATAATTATGAGGATGATAAGGACGATAACAACGATGATAATGACGATATTAACGACGATATTAACGACGATAATAACGACGTTATAACGACGATAAAAAGAAGATAATGACAATAATAACGACGATATTATCGATGTTATTTATGACGATAACAACGTAGATAATGACGATAATAACGACGACATTAACGACGACGATTATGACAAAATAACGACGATATTAACGATGATAATTATGAGGATAATAAGGACGATAACAACGATGATAATGACGATATTAACGACGATATTAACGACGATAATAACGACGATATTAACGACGATAATAACGACGATATTAACGACGATAATAACGACGATAAAAAGAAGATAATGACAATAATAACGACGATATTATCGATGATATTTATGACGATAACAACGTAGATAATGACGATAATAACGACGACATTAACGACGATGATTATGACAAAATAACGACGATATTAACGACGATAATTATGAGGATAATAAGGACGATAACAACGATTATAATGACGATATTAACGACAATATTAACGACGATAATAACGACGTTAAAAACGACGATAAAAAGAAGATAATGACAATAATAACGACGATATTATCGATGATATTTATGACGATAACAACGTAGATAATGACGATAATAACGACGACATTAACGACGATGATTATGACAAAATAACGACGATATTAACGACGATAATTATGAGGATGATAAGGACGATAACAACGATGATAATGACGATATTAACGACGATATTAACGACGATAATAACGACGTTAATAACGACGATAAAAAGAAGATAATGACAATAATAACGACGATATTATCGATGATATTTATGACGATAACAACGTAGATAATGACGATAATAACGACGACATTAACGACGATGATTATGACAAAATAACGACGATATTAACGACGATAATTATGAGGATAATAAGGACGATAACAACGATGATAATGACGACATTAACGACGATATTAACGACGATAATAACGACGATATTAACGACGATAATAAAGACAATAAAAAGAAGATAATGACAATAATAACGACGATATTATCGATGTTATTTATGACGATAACAACGTAGATAATGACGATAATAACGACGACATTAACGACGATGATTATGACAAAATAACGACGATATTAACGACGATAATTATGAGGATGATAAGGACGATAACAACGATGATAATGACGATATTAACGACGATATTAACGACGATAATAACGACGTTAATAACGACGATAAAAAGAAGATAATGACAATAATAACGACGATATTATCGATGATATTTATGACGATAACAACGTAGATAATGACGATAATAACGACGACATTAACGACGATGATTATGACAAAATAACGACGATATTAACGACGATAATTATGAGGATAATAAGGACGATAACAACGATGATAATGACGATATTAACGACGATATTAACGACGATAATAACGACGATATTAACGACGATAATAAAGACAATAAAAAGAAGATAATGACAATAATAACGACGATATTAACGATAATATTTATGACGATAACAACGTAGATAATGACGATTATAACGACGACATTAACGACGATGATTATGACAAAATAACGACGATATTAACGACGATAATTATGAGGATAATAAGGACGATAACAACGATTATAATGACGATATTAACGACGATATTAACGACGATAATAACGACGTTAAAAACGACGATAAAAAGAAGATAATGACAATAATAACGACGATATTATCGATGATATTTATGACGATAACAACGTAGATAATGACGATAATAACGACGACATTAACGACGATGATTATGACAAAATAACGACGATATTAACGATGATAATTATGAGGATGATAAGGACGATAACAACGATGATAATGACGATATTAACGACGATATTAACGACGATAATAACGACGTTAATAACGACGATAAAAAGAAGATAATGACAATAATAACGACGATATTATCGATGATATTTATGACGATAACAACGTAGATAATGACGATAATAACGACGACATTAACGACGATGATTATGACAAAATAACGACGATATTAACGACGATAATTATGAGGATGATAAGGACGATAACAACGATGATAATGACGATATTAACGACGACATTAACGACGATGATTGTGACAAAATAACGACGATATTAACGACGTTAAAAACGACGATAAAAAGAAGATAATGACAATAATAACGACGATATTATCGATGATATTTATGACGATAACAACGTAGATAATGACGATAATAACGACGACATTAACGACGATGATTATGACAAAATAACGACGATATTAACGACGATAATTATGAGGATGATAAGGACGATAACAACGATGATAATGACGATATTAACGACGATATTAACGATGATGATTGTGACAAAATAACGACGATATTAACGACGTTAAAAACGACGATAAAAAGAAGGTAATGACAATAATAACGACGATATTATCGATGATATTTATGACGATAACAACGTAGATAATGACGATAATAACGACGACATTAACGACGATGATTATGACAAAATAACGACGATATTAACGACGATAATTATGAGGATGATAAGGACGATAACAACGATGATAATGACGATATTAACGACGATATTAACGACGATAATAACGACGATATTAACGACGATAATAAAGACAATAAAAAGAAGATAATGACAATAATAACGACGATATTAACGATAATATTTATGACGATAACAACGTAGATAATGACGATAATAACGACGACATTAACGACGATGATTATGACAAAATAACGACGATATTAACGACGATAATTATGAGGATGATAAGGACGATAACAACGATGATAATGACGATAATAACGACGACATTAACGACGATGATTATGACAAAATAACGACGATATTAACGACGATAATTATGAGGATGATAAGGACGATAACAACGATGATAATGACGATATTAGCGACGATAATAACGACGTTAAAAACGACGATAAAAAGAAGATAATGACAATAATAACCACGATATTATCGATGATATTTATGACGATAACAACGTAGATAATGACGATAATAACGACGACATTAACGACGATGATTATGACAAAATAACGACGATATTAACGACGATAATTATGAGGATGATAAGGACGATAACAACGATGATAATGACGATATTAACGACGACATTAACGACGATGATTGTGACAAAATAACGACGATATTAACGACGATAATAATGAGGATAATAAGGACGATAACAACGATGATAATAACGATATTAACGACGATAGTAACGACGATATTAACGACGATAATAACGACGTTAATAACGACGATAAAAAGAAGATAATGACAATAATAACGACGATATTATCGATGATAATTATGACGATAACAACGTAGATAATGACGATAATAACGACGACATTAACGACGATGATTATGACAAAATAACGACGATATTAACGACGATAATTATGAGGATGATAAGGACGATAACAACGATGATAATGACGATATTAACGACGATATTAACGACGATAATAACGACGTTATAACGACGATAAAAGAAGATAATGACAATAATAACGACGATATTATCGATGTTATTTATGACGATAACAACGTAGATAATGACGATAATAACGACGACATTAACGACGACGATTATGACAAAATAACGACGATATTAACGATGATAATTATGAGGATAATAAGGACGATAACAACGATGATAATGACGATATTAACGACGATATTAACGACGATAATAACGACGATATTAACGACGATAATAACGACGATATTAACGACGATAATAACGACGATAAAAAGAAGATAATGACAATAATAACGACGATATTATCGATGATATTTATGACGATAACAACGTAGATAATGACGATAATAACGACGACATTAACGACGATGATTATGACAAAATAACGACGATATTAACGACGATAATTATGAGGATAATAAGGACGATAACAACGATTATAATGACGATATTAACGACAATATTAACGACGATAATAACGACGTTAAAAACGACGATAAAAAGAAGATAATGACAATAATAACGACGATATTATCGATGATATTTATGACGATAACAACGTAGATAATGACGATAATAACGACGACATTAACGACGATGATTATGACAAAATAACGACGATATTAACGACGATAATTATGAGGATGATAAGGACGATAACAACGATGATAATGACGATATTAACGACGATATTAACGACGATAATAACGACGTTAATAACGACGATAAAAGAAGATAATGACAATAATAACGACGATATTATCGATGATATTTATGACGATAACAACGTAGATAATGACGATAATAACGACGACATTAACGACGATGATTATGACAAAATAACGACGATATTAACGACGATAATATGAGGATAATAAGGACGATAACAACGATGATAATGACGACATTAACGACGATATTAACGACGATAATAACGACGATATTAACGACGATAATAAAGACAATAAAAAGAAGATAATGACAATAATAACGACGATATTATCGATGTTATTTATGACGATAACAACGTAGATAATGACGATAATAACGACGACATTAACGACGATGATTATGACAAAATAACGACGATATTAACGACGATAATTATGAGGATGATAAGGACGATAACAACGATGATAATGACGATATTAACGACGATATTAACGACGATAATAACGACGTTAATAACGACGATAAAAAGAAGATAATGACAATAATAACGACGATATTATCGATGATATTTATGACGATAACAACGTAGATAATGACGATAATAACGACGACATTAACGACGATGATTATGACAAAATAACGACGATATTAACGACGATAATTATGAGGATAATAAGGACGATAACAACGATGATAATGACGATATTAACGACGATATTAACGACGATAATAACGACGATATTAACGACGATAATAAAGACAATAAAAAGAAGATAATGACAATAATAACGACGATATTAACGATAATATTTATGACGATAACAACGTAGATAATGACGATTATAACGACGACATTAACGACGATGATTATGACAAAATAACGACGATATTAACGACGATAATTATGAGGATAATAAGGACGATAACAACGATTATAATGACGATATTAACGACGATATTAACGACGATAATAACGACGTTAAAAACGACGATAAAAAGAAGATAATGACAATAATAACGACGATATTATCGATGATATTTATGACGATAACAACGTAGATAATGACGATAATAACGACGACATTAACGACGATGATTATGACAAAATAACGACGATATTAACGATGATAATTATGAGGATGATAAGGACGATAACAACGATGATAATGACGATATTAACGACGATATTAACGACGATAATAACGACGTTAATAACGACGATAAAAAGAAGATAATGACAATAATAACGACGATATTATCGATGATATTTATGACGATAACAACGTAGATAATGACGATAATAACGACGACATTAACGACGATGATTATGACAAAATAACGACGATATTAACGACGATAATTATGAGGATGATAAGGACGATAACAACGATGATAATGACGATATTAACGACGACATTAACGACGATGATTGTGACAAAATAACGACGATATTAACGACGATAATTATGAGGATAATAAGGACGATAACAACGATGATAATAACGATATTAACGACGATAATAACGACGATATTAACGACGATAATAACGACGTTAATAACGACGATAAAAAGAAGATAATGACAATAATAACGACGATAAAAAGAAGATAATGACAATAATAACGACGATATTATCGATGATATTTATGACGATAACAACGTAGATAATGACGATAATAACGACGACATTAACGACGATGATTATGACAAAATAACGACGATATTAACGACGATAATTATGAGGATAATAAGGACGATAACAACGATGATAATGACGATATTAACGACGATATTAACGACGATAATAACGACGATATTAACGACGATAATAAAGACAATAAAAAGAAGATAATGACAATAATAACGACGATATTAAAGATAATATTTATGTCGATAACAACGTAGATAATGACGATAATAACGACGACATTAACGACGATGATTATGACAAAATAACGACGATATTAACGACGATAATATGAGGATGATAAGGACGATAACAACGATGATAATGACGATATTAACGACGATATTAACGACGATAATAACGACGTTATAACGACGATAAAAAGAAGATAATGACAATAATAACGACGATATTA